>JBAGKO010000011.1:23903198-23916287 GCA_037177275.1 Acacia concinna | reverse complement strand
AAGATAAAAATGACAATAATAAATATAATTTCTCAACTCAAGATCAATTTATGTAATTATTATGATCTTATTAATTCTTAAATGATTATTTTTAATAATAAAATGTGATAAAAAATTGTTTAATTTAAAAATAATTTTTAAACCCAGGATCAAACGCCAAACCCTAAACCCTAAATTACATCTTTATTTGGAATTGAACCTCATATATTGCGATACTAAGATTAACTATATATTGTATAAAGGTAATAATAAAGATAAAAATGACAATAATAAATATAAACTCTCAACTCAAGATCAATTTATGTAATTATTATGATCTTATTAGTTCTTAAATGATTATTTTTAATAATAAAATCTGATAAAAAATTGTTTAATTTAAAAAAAAATAGAAAAACCCGGGATCGGTCCCGGGTTTAAAAATTATTTTTAATAATAAAATCCCGGGTTTTCTTGGTCTCGGTCCCAATCCCGGGGTACCGAGATTATCCCGAGGCCAGGACCGGGATCGAGATTGATTTCCCAATCCCGATCCCTTCCCAGTAACGAGACCGGGATTTGCAAATCCCAGTCCCGGTCCCGGGTTTGTACACCCCTACCTCAACCCCTCAATTTCAGAGTGATATTGTTACAAGTTGAAAACTTTCGAGGCAATATGGAATTTGAAAGATTTTTTAGGCAATATTGCTCATGACTAAAATGACTTGATGACATGTGGGCATATTAGTTCAACATGTTTGGTCAACTAACAGTTAAATTTGGATAATAGTCAAGGTGAGATCGCTATGATTTGATAGCTTTCATAGCAACATTGATCCTAATTAGAATCATAATCTCCTAATCCTTAAAATTAAGGACAATCTCTTGGTTGATTTGTATTTTATTGCCTTGATTTGTAGCGCTCTTAATTGTGATACTGAGTAGGCAATAATTGCTTGATTGTAGTTGTCTTCTCATTTGATTGCTCCTTCTAAGTCTATATAATGTAACATTTCTCATTTGATCAATACATTAATAAGAGAGAATGAATACTCTTTGATTTCTCATCATGGTATCAGAGTTAAAGGTTTAATCTGAACCTACGAAGCTCTCGAATAAATCCAGGGGTTAGGGGGCAATAAGTGAGGTGAAACATATAAGAGATAGAGAGGGAACTCCTCACCTCTTCAAGAAATCATTTCATTATCTATAGTCTAACTTAAAAAGACGAAGTCAATTAAATATGGATTCTTTAAATAAACATATTTGGCCAATTAAAGAGTAAACAAGCACAACAATTAAAAAGAACTTGTTATAATTTAAAAACTTTCAACGCAACATTTCTCTTCAATGAAATCTTTCAAATCAAATATACATCTAAACCCAAAACAAAAATGACTTGAAATTGTTAGGATATAAAAACTTTAATAACATTACTCTTTTAACAGCTTGAAAAATTAGATCTTAACCCTTTCAAAAAAAAAAAAAAAAGGCGTGCCCTTTGTAGCTCATACATGTGGCACTGATGTGGTGACAGCGGCAATTATTGAAAATGCTAGTTTTAGACGATGACAGCCACCCCACAAATAAAACGTGTAATATTGTTTACGCGAAGGCTTTTTGTATTTGAATATCTTGAATGAAAAAACCACAAGGCCTTGTAAAAACATGTATCGAGATTATTCTTCATTCGACGTATTCAAATGGTCAAAAAAGCCACGAAGCTACAAGGCTTATGCAGCTGTTTGATTTACCAGCCACTACAAATTTACAAGCTAGCGAACGATTTAAATTCTTCATGTGACAGCTCCACTTGTACGACGTATGTGTATACAATGAAAACAAGAATAATGATTCTAAACATCATTCCCGCACCATTTTTAAAGGAAACAGGTAACCTGCCAATATCTATTGGAAGGTGGAATGAGATGTCGCTTTCTACAAAGTCTCATCTTCCGTGGCATTGACATCTTTCCAACTGCCCAGTTTGACAATGTCTTCTACAAAAATTTTCCCATCTGCATCAATAGAAATGAATGCAACAATTATAGATAACCTAATTATGGAGGCTTATACCCTAGCAATGATCTATAACACAGCTTATGTCACAATCAATATTGATAATGAACATTGAACACACAGTGACTACAAGTCAAAATAGAATTTCATTTCAGTCGCAACAAGTCCCAACGATGAAGGTTCAGTTGTTAGGGTAAGGTTTCAAGTTTCAGGTTCAGGTCTGTTAACTAGGTTTCAGGTTCAGGGTCTATTCTGTTTGATGGTACTGAAGTGACATCAGGTCTGTTAGGTTATTGTTTAGAGGTATACAAAATTGCATTCTCTGTAACATGAATTGTTTTGGTGGTTGGAGAATAACACTAGTACCCTTTTTGCGTGGGAGAGTACCCTCTGACAATGCACTTATCAACTCTTAGATTGAGCTTCCCTCCATCATTATAGCAAATCCTATGCCCCAAAATGCACACAGAAGACTGTGTTGAGATATTGGGGATAGTGAGACTGGTCACTGGTTGGCCATCTCTCCCGAACAAGGGAAATTTCATGATAAATCCACAATTTGTTCCAAGCAAAAGCAAAAAGAGCAGCATGTTTTCCTTTTTTGCTTTTTATCTTCTACTAAGAAAAATGCACGAGGGCAGACAATGGATGTAATCAGTAAACCATGGAAGAGTAAGATGACAGACCTCTATCTTTAGAAAGGTTGCTTATAAGTTCTTCAATTCCCTCCTTGCCCAAAGTATCTTTCAAGTAAATTGCAGCTGCTGCTACCTCATCAGGAGTCACTTTCCCATCATAATCTCTACAAAATGGTCAATAATAATACAGACGATAATCAAGACATCGAAGCCATGTAACTGTAAACATTAAAAGATTGGAGACCAGAAATCAATAAGATGTGGTCAGTTCAACAAGTCCATTTTCCATCCAATTTTGGCCTTATTTGTCTTCAACAATCGACCTTCAAACCAGCCTATAATCAAAATAAAAGAAGGGATAGCCAAATCAAAAAATTGTTCACCAACCATGAACAATTCATCAATTCAGGCTCCAAGCAAATGCCCGAGACATTTAGTTTATAAAGATCCAATTATTATGGTTGGAAGTCTTAAGAATCTCTCATAGAATTGTAGAATTCAGGCACAAAAACAGAAGTTAAGAAAGAAAGTAAAACGAATCCTGGAAGAATTTAAGCTCTTCTACACTCCTAGAACAACGCATTTTCTTCCACGAAAATGAGAGGCAGAGTACATAGAGCCCACGTTTTCTTTTTCCACTTACCTTCATTCACATAAAATGAAAAATTCAATTAACCCGTGAATTTAAATGCTATGCTCCCTACCCAGTGAAGTCAAAGGGCCAGATGGTTCAAAAATTGACGAGTTTGGAAGATGGCAACCTTATCAAGAGGGGTGAAGCCCTTCTCTCCTGGGAAATAGATACCCCTCAACAATAACAAGGCCTCATTGCCATAATGAAAACAGCAATTTTATTGTTTCGAGAGAGGAATAATATGGATTGACATAAACCATTGGATAAACTAAGGTAAGAGGATATAAATAATACTTTTATAGTATGATCATATGATGCAGATAACTTGTCAAAAAATGCAAATCACCTTCTCAGAAGATTCTAGTTTTATTATAAATAGAAGCTGAAAATTCTTGCAAGAGGGGCAGCAAAATTGTACAAAAATCTTAGGGACATGAATGAAGAGGAGAAATCTGAACTTAAATTTAGCACTTGTAGGATTAAAAAGAATCAAATTCTCTTCATTTAGAAATCTTCAAAGCAGAACCTCTCCCTCTCTCGAGCAAATGATCATTTTGAATATTAGACTCCTCTTGTGCTAAAATAAACATATTTCTAATTTTTTACTGAATATAGTTTAACTTTTGTAAGTATTAGTAACTGTTTTAGAAAGAGGAAAAAAGGTAGGGAAAAATGACACTAATGTTCCAATTAAGGAAAATAATATCATAAAAGTCTTGGCAATGGTAATTCATTCACTTGTCATTAACAAGCTATGGGACTTTTTTCATATTATTTTCCTTCATTGGGACCTTAGTGCCATTCTCCCAAAAAGAGTAAAGTTAAGCATTAAGTTTAGCCAAAGGCCTTGAATCCTAGTGGCACAAAAGCTCCCCAGTTAGTGGGAGGTTGTGGATTTGTTCTCGATTGTAATCTCAAACCGTTAGTACTTGCCATTTTAATTTTTCTTAAAAAAACGTAAATCTATTATGATCACTAGAGAGAGTGAGCCTTGGCACAGCAGTAAGGTGTTGACATGTGACCTAGAGGTCATAAATTCAACTACTGGAAATGGCCTCTCTATTGCGGGGGTAAAGCTTCGTATATCTATCCCTCCTCAAACCCCATTTGTTAAGAGTCTTGTGCACCCTTTATTATGACCACCAAAAATAGTTGAGTGAGATAAGTTGGGGGGGAAAAGATAAATATATCTTGCGATAGTCTCAAAAAAGGACTGCACAATTTGAGATATAAACAATGACACTGAAATCACAAAGATAATCTTGGACAGCAATGAGTAATACGTATCCAAAGACCATTAGATATGGCCTTAGAGAAGGCAGCACTACTAGGTGGATTATGTCAACAAAAAAAGGGGGAAACTACCCATGGTATCAAAGCCTTCATGACCATAAGATCAAAAGTTACTTGCTACTTCCACTATTTTAAACAAATTAATTTCCATGCAACAAAATTCCTTAATTTTAAACAAATTAAGCTTCATAATTGCAAGATTGATAAGCTTAACATCCAATTCTTTCAAGCTGAGTCAGTTTAACCATGAGAGCTCTCCCATGTTGATCGGTCTAATGCATTTACAAATAAGATGACCATATTGAAACTCTTAACAAGCTAAGCTTAAATAGTTCATAATAAAATCAATCCATTTACACTTCTAAGCCTGTAAGTTACCCACACTTCAAGCAAAGCCATAAAACAAATATTAACACAGCCATTCATGAATGGTTAACCTTCTCTTAACAATCAAGATTTTGGATTAGACAAAAACAACCAATAAAAAGCAGCATATTGTCAAAGGGAAAGTACAAACCTATCGAGTAGTCTCCAATCATCACCTATTTTTGCATCAACGTCATCTATTTCCTTCTCAAGATTTTGGAGCATAGCATCAACCTGAACAAATTTTGTCATTTACAATAGCACAAACGACCAGTTGGTTTTATATCAGGAAATAAATTATATGTGGACATTACTTTCTCTATGAGTGCCGAGGACACCTCATCCTGTTCATTCAACTCTGTAGTGTGCTCATTTTCCTCTCGTGCAGCTTTATATGCCTTCACGGCATCTCTTCCATCAGTTATACCATCTTTTTCTACCATGCTGTTATAAAGTTCTATCTGGAATCATACATATAAAAAGTACAATCCAAGTTCAGGAGGGCCCATATGGATTAAGATTCAAATTTCCAAATGGACCACATTTAATTATATATTCTTTAATAGGTAGGTTGCCATCCGACGTAACCAAAGAATTTCAAAAAGACACTATGAGACTATAATTGTTAAACATCATGAAGTCCATTCTAAGGCTTGACAAGTGTCTCCTCAAGGTAAAGGTTACAAGCGGATTTTGCTCAAAGGGACAAATGATGGAGGTGTTTACAAAATTCAAAATCAGTCACATGAAATTCTAGTGGCTTCAGTGGCGAGTAAAACTCCTCACACTAGTTCAGTCAAACAACTGTGAATGATGATAAGGGTATTCTTCAACACAGCCAGCATTTGTCCCATACTTTTCTAGCTACCAATATGGGAAAACTCAAATATTTTATGGGAATTAAAGTTGCTCAGTCTTGAACAAAGGCTGCTCTATCACCAAAAATATGCCTGAGACATACTTGTTAAAACAGAATTGTTATCTTGTAAACTAGTCCATGCTACTGTGGATCTGAATACCAAATGGGGGGTGCCTCTTGCAAATCCAGGAAGATATTTAGGATTCATTTGAAGACTCATCTACCTTATCATTATTCATCCAGATATCTCCTTTACTACAAATGTAGTAGGTCAATTCTGTTAGATAATAGTAGAAGCATATAGAAAAGAGTGAGGGAAACAGAGAGAAGAAGATGAAAAAGAATAAGAGAAGGAGGGACCACTAGAGAGAGAGAGGAACCAAGAGAGGGAAGAGGAAAGAAGAGAAACCGAATAATTCATACCATTCACAATCTGATTATACAACTGAGATACCCATCTATTTCTAGTCTAATATTTGCCTCACAACTAACTAATCCTAACTTAACAACTAATTAAAAACTAACTAACCCTTTCTAACTAAACCTCTTTTTACATTTACATATCAAATTCTTACAATCTCCATATGATGCTTGCTCAATGGGAGGCCATGGTTCACATCCACAGACACGTCAAATGAACTCTAGGGCAATGTTTGCTCTATGAAGACAAGGGTAACATTCAGATTTTGGTCATAGTGATGCAAACTAGGCTGGCTCTCCTGACTCCTATTGATAAACATACAGTGTCTTCATCAGGAATAACCTAAACTCTAGGAAAATTAAGAAACAAAAAGTTACCGAATCTAATGACGTAACATAATATCATGCCATAGCTCTCACAATGGGTGAACTTCAAGATTTGACGTTTGGAAGTAACAAACAGATAAGATTGATTTGTAAAAATCTAAGGAGCCATGCATATCCTTTCCAATCCAATATTCAACAGAAGAACCGAACTTGTAAAGATTGATTACCATTTGATAGAGAGAAAATTCAATTTGAGTCCATTGCTACGAAGTTTGTCAGTTCAAATGATCGGCTAATAGACAAACTCATTAAGTCTCTCCAGAGTCCCCAAATCAGACATCTATAACAAACTGGAAGCATATGACTCATGCTCTAGCTTGAAAGCAGATTTTCCTTGGTGAAAGACAACATTTATTACAAAGTTGACATTGGATATTTTGCATCCTATATATATACCACTTATATAGAAAGAACCACATTAGAACTCACTTTTCCCAAAACCCTGAACTCACAAGTTTTCTCTCTCAAACTTGCTACTCAAAATCATGTGGAAAATTCAGCATACCAAAAAAAGACGCAGAAAAAGAAGATAGAATGTTTAGGGCAGTTAAAAGATGTTAAAAAATTGCACCATACCTCTTTATTAACAAGCCTCAGAAACTCTTCACGCTCTCTGCTAACTGACTGACATTAGAATGAAAGAAAAACATGTACAAATATAAGTATGTATCAGAGACGAGAAAATGCAGTTAGCTATTGAGATGATCAAAAGCTTTGGAACACAAATTCTCACAGATGCTGAAGCTAAAACAGCCAATGCACGACTGAGCTCACACAGCTGCTCTTGCTTCTCCAATGCCCTAGCTCTAGCAAGTTGTTGTGCTTCTGAAGCTGTGGAAATATTTCTCTCTTCCAAGGCCACATTGTCTTGACCGGAATTGGACTCCATTTTTGCTTGCTCCACCACTTCTCTTTCTTCCTCCTCCTACATTGTTGGAAACTACATTTGTTCAAAGTCAAGTCACTTAAATGATCCTAAACCCAACACCTTAAACCTTGAGGGGAACTCTTTTCATCTCAAATGGTCAAACTGAGGCTTTAACCTAATTAATTAGTTCAAGACAGTGCTTCTGTCCCTTAAATGCTCATTATTTCTACACAGATTAATTTGAGCGATATTGGAAAATAAAGGTTTTAACTAATTATTGATTGTTAATTATTAAGTAACAATATATTGGAATCAAACTATAATTCGGTAACTTGAAATAATTCGATATTTTTTTTGGATATCACCACATGCTAGCTATATTAACTGACAAATAAGTTCATGCAATATCGGTAATTGAGCAAACAGGAAAATGCTGATATGTTAATGCAACAATCAAAGCTTCAAATCAAACAAGTGAAGGGAACCAAAAAAGTCTTATATACCTTAATAAGTTCCTCCTGCATTTCGAGGAACTCCAATTTCCTCTTCCTTTCTGAGACTGAATCCTCAGAGGGTAAAGAGGTAACACCAACGGTATCTACCACTTCATCAGGAAGAGAAGAAAGCGTAGCCTGAACAGCTTCTTCTGGCTTCAACCTCCCAGACAAAGTAAATGCCCTGTAAAGAGTATTATGCAAGACTTAGGATGCATATAGTAGGTAGGGTTTTACTAATTATTGTTTCTTTTTGGTAGGGAAGCCTTAAAATTACCTAGAAAGTATCAAAAGAGATGATGGTACAGAGTGATTCAGTGATAAATCCAACCAATCCCGAAGCTACATGAGAGAAATAACAATTTCATAGTGAGGTTTATATTCATCAAAAAGGAAGAACAAAATTTTCATAATAAAAAACCTGCTGCCGCATTTCATCAACAGAAAGCAACCCAAGCATGCCTCGCTCTCTACAATCTTCACGAAGTTCAGCTTCTGAAAGGGAATCCACACCTTCTGCTTGAATCAAGATATCATCTTCCTTAATCCTAATCCAAAGAAAACCAAAAAGAAAAGAACATGTTGCATGTAACACATACTATCATGGAGTCTTATGGATATTTGCTCTGACTGAACATCAACACAAGGTAAAATAGCGAACTATTCTGATGCATTATTGTCACTTAAAATTCTAACATTAATTTTAACTAACAGAAAATAAATAGTGAGATAGACATTTAGTGGCAATATGTTTCTAATCAAACATGACCAACAAAATAACAAGTGCAATAGATGAACTTGACCTAAGGTCTATAAGCATCTTGACCTAAGGTCTATAAGTATCTTGACCTAAGCATTGTCCCAGTTAAAAATAGATGGCTTAAAAAAAATTGCACAATAAAATCACAAAGAAAGGAAGAAAAATGGCATTCTTGGTCAAATACTCATTATAAAGAAAATGTCATGAACCTAGCATTTTCTATGAAGCTAGATATATAAAAATCCCAATTTGGAAAAAAAGTTAATTTTCCAATCTGTACTTTTCCAATTGAACGTGTGAGGGCTCAAAGTAGGTCATGCATTAGTTGAAAGTTAAAGGCATGAGCCAGCTCCATGGTATCTTAATTCCCACTTGATCTACTTTATCAGTAGAGGCCACAAAAGCTATGATCTACGTTATTAGTGGAGGCCACATAAGCTATCGTGGAAGAGACCACACTCATGCATGAACAAGATTGCTCCTAATATGAGTGGATGCTTATTACCTCTGTAGCCGTTTTCGTAGCATGTAACGCAAGTATGCGTCAGTCCCAAAAGGGCTGATTCCCATGTACTTGCACATATTGACCAATCGTGGCCTAGGAACAGTAGAAAGATAGTAGAATTCATCATACTGCCTCAACTTAAAAATACGGTATAATAAAATCAAACCAAAGTTATGAAATCCACCTGCTAATATTATCTAGAGTAAGTTCATCATTAAACAACTTAGCAAAGCCTAGAATTTCATCATTAGAGACACGGGCGCCTCTTCTAACCTGCACAAAAATATAAAGTTAACAAAGGTTATAGAAAAAGGGAAATATGGGGACAGGACAAGTATGAAATATTCTTTGAACTGAGATTTTGACCTTGTTCAAAAACTCATCAAGATCTTCTGCTGTTCGTTTTATTTCTCCACTTCGTGAGTCTTGAACTTCTTTTGCCATTTCTTTGACAGTATCTTGAAGAAACTTTGCATACTCTATTCTAGCATGGAGTCTTCTCTTTAATGCTTCCTACACATTGAGCACATGAATTGACCAAATAGTGTAAAACTAATCATGCAAAACCCAATCACAAAGCTACAAAACATTAATGTAAACTCCAAAAACAGGCGCAAAATGTATGTATTGATACAACCAAGTAGAAGTCAGTATAAATGTTAAACATTATTGCACTTAGGGGAAAAATTCAAACAAAGTTATCATCATAAGTGGCTACCATGTTTACAGACAATGTGGACCATATATTGGCAATGATCATGCAAATTGATATATGGAAATGCTGATTAGTGCAATATACACATCAATTTGAACTATGTCCTTCTAACTAACCTCTGCATAGGCACTTCAAAACTGTGCCCAGTACAGGCCTCAGTTAAAGTGACATGGTTATAAAATTCGTACTTCCATTAGTAATGTATTGATGAAAAGGTCAAGATGACAAAACAATTATAAGTTTATAACACCATAAGGCTGAGACAACAATTGGCAACTATGAATAAATAGTATCTCATCATATATAGTTTTTCAAGTCCTAACTCACTTTGCAATGAGAACACTGATAAAGGAAGTAACAAACAAAAAAGAAACCCATGTTGCAAAAATCAGACAAATGCCATACAGAATTTGTTATACCCAGCACTATCAGCACCTGTTCTTTCATTTTGTCTTGAAATGTTGATGGCAACATGTTGGGGAATAACTTCAGAAATACTGGAAGCAAAAATTCCATAAAGGGAACTATGATGAAAACTGCAAAAGGAACTAGCCTAAAGATGTCAGCAGTCGTCCGTGCCAGTTGTTGTCTCTCCCTTCTAGAGAGACTCTTCCCACCAGCAAGTTTCAACAACAATCTTGAGCTGATTCTCACATCTGCCCACAACAGCTTGAAACCCAACCAGTAGTGTTGCAACGTTGATAGAAGCTCCCCTTTCCAATGAACAAGTTTCTTGGCCCAGTCCTCCCTGCAGAAAGGATTGGCAGACCATACACATAAGTCACATATTAACGGACGATAATTATGCTAGAGATGCCAAACAAAAAAAGGATCCCAACCTACTCATAGATGTTACAGCTCTAAAAGCAGGACCAATCCCAAAAATTACAGCCCACAATCGCTTCAAAAATTTTTGAACAACTTTTTGAGGCTCTTTCAACCGTATTGCCTTTGCTTTAGCTTTCACAGTGCTTAAACCTTCAACAGCTTGATCACACTCCTCTGGAGATGCTTCTTTCCTCTTCTTAGCAACCATTTCATCATTTTTCTCATTATCATTACCCAGTTCAGGTTGTTTAGCAGCTGCAGTGGAAAAACTATGCAAGGATTGTGACAAGCATCTACGTATTATGGTATTTGATACCAATCTACCCTCAGAGGGAACAGCTCTTGTTATTTCATAGCATGTTTGTCTATATTGTACCAGTGCAGAGAGGTGGAAGGATTGCTCTTTGGGCAACAATTTTCTTTCATTATCTTTTATATGCTTGAAATTTGTAGGCGCATTCAAATATGAGGTTTGAAGAAGATTTGAATTCAGATTTTCTACAGAAATAACACGCCACTGAGAACTTATAATTGAACGGGCACAGATATTGACATAATCATCAATAAGTCTTCTCCTTTTCCAAATAGCTCGTGATGCCATTATCTAGGTGAGCTCTCTTCAAAGGTATAAACACATCTAAATCTGTCAAAAAGCCATTCAATTAACCTTGAAAAATATTGACAAGTCACAAATAGAACATAAGAAATAGAAAGATAGAAAATGGATCAAAAATTCAGTTTTGAACCAAATGCTAATATGCCATGTTGATTTATACATATCAGGGGTTCTCATGCAAAAGAGCACAGCAGAGTGTTTGACCTTCAAACTTAAGTACCTAGAGAGCATTGTTTCAGGATATTTGTCAACTAGTTAGTAGACTTCAAAAACAATTTGATATAAGCAAGCAGAGGTAAAACAATAACCTAAGATCCTGCAGCGTTTTTAGGGGTTAGGGTTAAGGTAGAGCAAGCCATCAGCAAACCCAGTGCACACTTCAAGAACAGTATATTATAATAGTCCAGTGCACAGGGGCCTAAAATTATTATTGAGCTTCTACTCAACAACTTAACAACAACAACAACAACAAAGCCTTAATTCCACTAGGTAGGGTCAGCTACATAGATCGCACACAACAACTTAACAAACATTTTAAATTAAATGAGCTCTTACTCACCTATAATCTGTACTTATAGAATATGTAAACAGCTATGCAAGCTCCAACAAGGACCACCACAAGTATAAAGGTGAGAAACTGGCAAGATTTGATCAAGTTCTGTCTGCCAATGCAATACAAAATGCTAATACATCAGTATGTATATCAAGGAATGATGTGTTTGTAAGATGAGAATTGAAAATAACAAAATCAAGTTGGCATCAAGAACTGTTCAACTAAAACAGTCACAGATGAAGTCAAACAGATTCAAGAAACTGGAATGCAACACACAAAGCTTCATTTCATGTTATTCTGTCACATGATTTCTTTAAATAGACATCAAACCAAATGGGAAGGTTATCAACATTTTCTAATTTAAAAGTTGAAACTACACTTGCATTCCAAAAAGAGCCTTAACCAACAAAAGAGAACATAAAGTTTCATAAGCAGCAAGCATATCATATAATGATATAACCACCCAAAAACCAAAGTGATTAAAGTGCATTATGGATCATAGAACAAGCACAAGCAACACATGAATAGGGCAGCAAGCATTATTGACATGTTTGGACTGACAGAGTACTCTTCAAAGTTCAAGTGGATGGCGGTAGCCAAGGTTTCTGGCAGATTACTACTACTTCAGGCTTTTCAAGTCTTTCTTGCAACATATACTCCATTTCCTTACTCCTTTAGCACGCCCTTGGTCCTGCTTCCCACTCTTACACTATACTTTCTCCTACAACCCATAGCAAGAATGTCCAACAAGCTTCAAGCCTCACTTATAATTCTTACATATTGCATAAAGCTCAATTATTCATTAATGAACTTAACAAGAAAAAAGAACTCATTCCAGCCAGTATATTAAATAAAACATCCCAAGCTTCCAAGTATATCAAATACAATATTCATAATCTCTTACTAGTCACTTGTAATTCTACTTTCTTTCAAGCATTTCCCCAGACACTTTATGGTGCACTCAATTTAGCATGCTTGAATACTATTACAGCCACCAAATCTTCACACATTCCAACTATAAATCAATTTTTATCTAGCCACTATACCATAGTTTCATAATTTGTCAAGTCAAAACATGAATACTGATATTGATTTTGTAATCTGAATATGATTTTTAGGGATTAAGATAGAAGGAAAGAGGGATTTAGGAGAGAATTG
>JBAGKO010000011.1:23892801-23903098 GCA_037177275.1 Acacia concinna | reverse complement strand
TTTTCCTGTTTCTTGGAATGTAATCATGTATAATATGATTAATGTATCTTAGTTATTTTGGTTTTTTGCCTCTGTTAATAAGAAAAGTTGTTTCTCTATGTTGAAATTTTTAATTTCTCTATTTCGACATACGAAAGCATCAGTGGTGCCAAAGGCCACTGTAAGGTAAAGTAAGGGTCTTCAAAAGTGGGGTGTGACAAACGGCAGGGGCAAAATTGCCCATTTCTAAAACTTTTAGGGCTAAATTGAGCAAAAAAACTTTCAGGGCTAAATTGAGACTTTGATGATACTTACAAGGCAGATTTGCACATTGACCCTTTATTCTTCTATTGGTTCATAGTATAATTCATGATTATGCATGGAAACAATAAGGAAATTTAGAGAAGGGTTTTGGTAATCTTGCATTTTGAAATATTCAGGACAGGTTTTTAATATAAGGGAGGGGTTTTGTTGATATATTGAATTTGAAGGATAGTTTTGAAATATTGCTTATAAACTTTCATGTTGGGGTATTATATACGTTGCATTTGATACAAGCTATCCTTATCTTGAAAGAATGACTTTTCATTGCTTTAACAAATTGGCCCTAGAAATGCTCAAAAATATTTTTAAGGGGACTAAATACATAAAGCTAGTTACTAACAACAATAGTGTTAGTCCTTAGAACACTATAGTAACCTCAAACTCACTTGACAATAGTAGACACAATACTCTCGCTTGATATTTGCTAGATTCATTCTCACACTTCATTCATGGGTTTTGTATTTGTACTTGTTTCGTGGCTTTGTGTTGTGCTTAATTACTTACTCTCATGAATTATGTGTGATTTGATATAGTGTTCTAAACTGATTTTGCTAAACAAGTTGTTTTATCATGTATTTGGTTATATTCGTTTAATAATTTTTTTATTTAGTTTCATTTATTATTATGATTTTATAGTCTAAAATTTAGAATTGTGATAATATATTTTCTTTCAATACTAAATCTATTTAAATTAATTTCTTTTGAATTTAATTTTTTTCTATAAATGGAACTTTATTCACCATAAAATATTTTAAGCTCAAATATTGCAGCTTAACTTGTACTCCTGCACATCATTGAAGTAATTTTATGTTGAGTTGGAGTTGAACTGTTGAAGCATGATCCTGTGCAATCCTTATTTCAATGTAAAAGTTTAAACTTATGAATTACATTTTATAAATCTTTTTATAGTCAACTATAGGATAATGCTGTTATATATAAGTATGGAGTCGAGCTCCTTTTGTTGAAGGCTTGTAGGATAATGCTGTTATGTGATTGTAGAAATTTCAAATGCTCCACCATTTTTTGTTAAGGTAAATATTAAATACCACTCCGTTTCAGTTTATAAATTATTAGTAAAACTATTCTCACAAAATAAGAAAATATTAAATAGATAAATTTCAACTTCATCGGCCTCTCATAACTTATCACATCTAAGTCTATTGCATCTTCTCTTACTTCCCTTTTATCTTTTTGCATGTACATCTCCCTTTCCCTATCTTCATAAATTCAAGTGATTAATTTAAATTGTGCAATTATCTTTATACCCTTAATTGTTAATGACAACCCTAAGTTTTTAATAACTACTTCTATTTTTAGTTGTCAACGATAGCCTGTGGGGGTTGTTAAAGGCCGCCCTTGAAATTGTCAATGATGACCATGCCATTAACAACCCCAGTGTTTGTCGTTAACAACTATCCCCAGAAGGTGGCATTATTAACAACTCTAAGAATGTTGTTGACATCTAAAGATATAAAGGTAATTATATAATTCAAATTAATCACAGAAAAATCTTTTGGGAGCTAATACATCTCGTATATTCCTTTAATCGGCGGCTTAACACAATTTTCCCAAAAAATTTATTTACCACTTTAGAATACAAGGGCCTAAAAAAGACAAGGGTAGAATCCATAGTTATGTTATAGGTTCAATATGCAGTCTAACCTCGAGCAAACGCATGCTTCACCCACTTACTTAGCCCAGTTTTAATACCTCTTGGTCTTGAGTCTTCTCGCGTCTAAGTAGCAGCAAGCGCACTCGAAGTCCGGCGCTGTCGATTTCTTCACGGCAATCACCAGGTCCGTCTCTCTTATTCGTATATCTGGTGTATTAACAATTGAGGTTTATGAGGGCTACGGTCTTTTACTGAAGTCCTCATCCAAGTTTGTCAGGAAGAGATGGCAGAACATGATGAAGAGGACGCCCTCATTAGGCGCTTGCATGAGTCCTTAGATGCTCACCCCGACGATGCCTCGCTCCATCTCGAAATGGTGTGAATTTATTCTCTTAGTTCCTTGTTTAACGATCTCCATCATGCTGTTAATTCAATGCTCCTGCTCACGATGACATGTAATCACAGGGCATATATCTGTGGGAAAAAGGAAAAGCGAAGGAAACGAAAGAAAATGCTGCTGAGCATTTTCTGATATCAGCCAAGTTGAACCCTGAGAATGGAGACACTTTCAAATTTCTGGGCCACTATTATCGCTGCGTTTCCGGCAATGCTCAGAGAGCCCTTAAGTGCTATCAGAGAGCGGTTATCCTCAATCCCAACGATTCTGACTCTGGGGTAAGGGGCTAATAGCGTTTATGTTATTAGGAAAGACAAAAAATTAATTCCAACTCATAGTACATCGGCACGGGAAATTTTCTTATCAGGAAGCTTTATGCAATTTGCTTGACGAAGAAGGAAAAGTGAATTTGGAGGTGGCAATATGCCGCGAAGCTTGTGAAAAGTCACCCAAGGCTTTCTGGGCTTTCCAAAGACTGGGTTACTTGCAGGTTTCTTCTTCCGAATCTTACCTTCTCCAATTAATCTAGTCGGAATTACTGTTACATCTTCTGCGTGTGCTGATTTGTGGGAGGTAATATTTAGTAGTTATTTAGTAGTTATTTAAAATTTAACAGGTCTATCAAAAGAAATGGACAGAGGCCGTACAGTGTCTTCAACATGCCCTACGAGGCTATCCTACGTGTGCTGATTTGTGGGAGGTAAGATCATCTCTTCAGCCTTCTTTTATATTTTCCTTCTGTCACTCTTCTGTTTCTAATAAGCATTTCAAATTATGCTAGGCTTTGGGTCTTGCTTATCAGAGACTGGGCAGGTTTACAGCGGCTATTAAGGTATGATGTGCTTGACTTGCTTCTACATTCTTTCAATAAACAGTCTATCAGCTGCCTAAATATTTATGTATTGTCCATCAGTCTTATGGCCGTGCCCTGGAGTTGGATACTACTCGCGTCTTTGCTTTGGTTGAAAGTGGAAATATCTTTTTGACACTTGGCACATTTGAACAGGTACTTCTGACTAATTGTAATTGTTCTCCTTGTCTGGTTCAGGATTTTATTCTTTCTTTTAAATTTGTTTGCTCCATTTTTGTGCAATGAAAGTAAAATAAGTGAATGCTGGTTCTCATTTCCATATCTAATGATCAGTGCTATCAATTAAGCGAAGTTTGTTGAAATTGAAAGAGTGATTTTGGGGCAAGAGGAAACCTACCTGGTTATATTCATTCATCGTATGACTAAAAGATGTATTATATGGTGAGCTCTGCCATTCTCTTTGACAGGCTTTAGTGGGTTCTAGTTTACCAAAGAGCATTGAATGTATGAACTTGTATGACATATCATGTGGATACACGGGTTTCTTCAGGCTGATAGTTCATGGTTAAGATAGTTCAGGAGGTTGTCAGCTAACTCATTTAGAAATTACCCCCTCCTTTTGTTAGTTGGAAGGATGAAATTTCAGAGCTTTTAGAGTGCAGGAGAGAGCATACATTATTCTAAAATTCAAAATCCAAATTTCTTTAAATCCTAGTGTGGCAAACATGTTTTTATTTTAAGTGTAGGATAGAGCGTGTGTATTAGGATGGGTAAAAGTTTATATTATTCGACAAATATGTAGTTTAGTTTTAGTTTAGAGCTCAATTGACAATTTATCTAAAAATGTGTGGAATGCTGTCTTGGGGTATTTTTCTACATCAAGGGAGTTGATCAATTTCGACAAGCTTTGGAGATCTCGCCCCATTGTGTGTCTGCACACTATGGACTTGCATTTGGGCTGGCTGGCTTTGCAAAAAATTGCATTAATCGTGGAGCTTACCGATGGGGAGCTTCATTGCTAAAGGTTTGTTCTCTTCATAATATTTTTAAGTCAACCATTTTAATATTGGCACTGGTTAAATGTAGATCCATCCGGTTTGGCCACATTAAGGTAGCCTCATTGATTGACTACAGGAGGCATCTCAGTTTGCTAGGGCATGTGCATATATTGTTAAAAATATCTCGTGTATTTGGACATTGCATGCTGATATTCAGGTACCATTTATTTATTCAGTTTTCAAAGGTATCGTTTGCTGCTGATGTTTCACATACTTGCCAATATGTTGGCATCATAACATGGACTATTTTTGGTTGCCTATTTATTATTATATATTGTTTGGTTTTGGCCTGCGGTAGCTTGCATATGCAAAATGTTTTCCTTGGATTGATGAGATTCAAGGGTTGGAATCTGATGTGGAGGATTTCAAGACTTCCATCTGGTCATGGAAGAAGACCTGCTCTTTTGCTGCTAAAGATGCCAGAGTTTCATATCAACGGGCCTTGCATTTGGCTCCATGGCAAGCTAACATCTATGCTGACATTGCATTAACATCAGATGTTATTATCTCATTGGACAATGATCACAAGCAAGAATCAAATGCATGGTATGGCTTCACTATCTGAGTCTCTTCCTAATCTTATTTACTGTTGTGCTCCCTCAACTTACAAATTTGGCAGGCAGCTGGCAGAGAAGATGTCTATGGGGGCCCTGCTGCTCGAAAGTGACAATTATGAGTTTTGGGTGGCATTGGGATATGTATCTGGTCATAATGCCCTAAAGCAACATGCTTTAATTAGAGGATTACAGTTGAATGTATCTCTAGCTATTTCTTGGGGATACCTTGGGAAGGTATGTTCTTGGGTCATCATGAAAAATCCATCTTATTAATTATACCAGTGTTACTGTTGGTTGTTTTCATCACATTAAGTTTTGTCAAATCAATTTCGATAGCAAGCTGATGGGGAAGAGGAAAGAAAACAGAGTCTTAACGTACCTGTCTGGGCCTTTATGTCTGTGGTTAAAATGTTATGTCGAGACATGAACATGTTTTTGTGTAGAATTTTGAGCTATTGTGTGATTGTATATTTTTCAGCTTTATTATAAAGATGGTGAAAAGCTATTGGCAAGGCAAGTATTTGATCGTGCTAGAAGCATCGATCCAGGCCTTGCATTGCCGTGGGCAAGCATGTCAGCTGAGTCTCACAAAAGGTACAATTCTAACAATTTATATAGCCAATTTATGTGGCATGTAAATGGCAGTTTTCTCCATATTTATGAACATACTATGTTGTTCTTACTTTAGGGAGCTTGCACCAGCTGAGGCATTTGAGAGTTGTTTGCGAGCTGTACAAATAATGCCTGTAATTTCTGTCTCTTTACTTGCTGGTCGTTTATTTGAGCAAAGTGTTTTTATTTTATTTTATTTTTTTGTGTTATCCTACTGCTAGAACCTAATCTTTTTTAGGCTTCCTCTCATCGTTGCCATGCATCTGTTTGGCAATAATTATCAGGGGCTGCATTGGGGTCTGCCCCCTCATTGTCTCAGTTGAAGTGATTGTTTAATTTGTACAAATGTCATTGTTGTATCTAACACATTGTTTTTGTTCAATCTTTTTATATGCTGTAATTAAATTTTATTGCTTGCCTTGATAAGATTGTTGAATTACAATGCAGTTGGCTGAATTTCAAATTGGCCTCACTAAGCTTTCCTTACACACTGGCCATCTTTTATCTTCACAGGTAAGAGATGAGTAATTTGCTGTGGTGATTGCATAGAACTGCTTGCCTCATGTAAGGCTGCTGTGTGTTTTGAAATTTGTCCCAAACCTGCGTTTGATTTTCAGGTCTTTGGAGCTATTCAGCAGGCTGTGCAGCGTGCACCTCAGTATCCTGAATCCCATAATTTAAATGGGTTGGTATTTGAGGCTCGAAAAGAGTATCAGTCTGCTGCTACTTCTTATAGATTGGCACGACATGCAATGAATGCTAGCTCATGTAATGTTTCAAACTCACTGATTAGGGATGTAACAATCAATTTGGCGAGGGCACTTTCTAAGGTAAATATTTAGGAGATTTTCAGTCTTTTTCTTTTTGAACATATTCTACCACATAGTTTTGTACTAAATTTCATACGAAAGCAAACTCCATATTTTAACTTTTCTGTTTTGGCAATAAACACTAATTATGTCTGATTTAGGCAGGGAATGCAGTTGAAGCTTTGCAAGAATGTGACCATTTGAAGAAAGAAGGTTCATGTTCATTTTTCTGTAATTTAGGCTGTGTTTGGAAGTTTTAGAAGGTGGGTTGGATGGGTAGAAATGAAGGTGAAACAATGGTATGGTAATACTTTATGAAGATATTGCTGCATGAATGAATGGAAAAGAGGTTATTATCCTTGTTTCGATGATTATGATACTGATAAAAGGGGGCAACTTTTGAAGTTCTTTTGGGGTATAATATCGTATAATATAATATTCTCTTTAAAAGCAATTTGTTTCCCTCTCTTTACCACCCTTAATTTAAGGACACCAAAAAATGAGTTTTATGGGGTGGGAGGAGTTTCCCCTCCAACCCACTCCATCTCAAAGTTAGACTTTAAACTGTTAAATCTATACTATTTCTGAGTTTTTCAATCTCATCATCTCAATTGTAGATTTAAATTACATACTGTTGAAATTGAAGATTGAATTGTTATATTACTGGTTATATTATTCTTAGAGTAAATAATTGTGACCTCTCTAAATTTAGACTTTAAATGCATGATCCCCTCATATATTTTTGAAAATAATTCCTCTTATAGTCTTTCTAGGGATGCCCAGTGTAACGGGGTACTTGAGATCGTAGGGCATTTGGAGGTTGGATTTATTTTTCAATTGCTTTAAAAATGGTGAGCCTTGGAGTAATGGTAAGGGTGCTACCATATGACTTGGAGATCACGGGTTCAAATCCTAAAAATGACCTCTCTGCTTACTAGGGTAAAACTGCGTACATTTATCTCTCCTTAAACCTCAGTTGATAGGAACCTTGTGCACCGGGTCACCCTTTCTTAAAGTTAAAATGCCCTTAATGATTTCAGATCAAGAAACAACTCACAAGAGTTGTAAATGTTGTTAAATCAAGGGTAACATTTTGATTGACTGTGAACATCTTAATGAATGATTATGTTAAGAATGCCTTTAATAATACTAACTTTATTTGGTAAGATTTAACAATACTAAGATGGTCCGTTTAGGTTGTAGGTTTCTGTTTATTCTCGGACAGGAGATCTTTTCAAATGGAGTATAGTGCTGTTAGAGAAAATCAGTTTGTGATTGTGTTGTCATAAAATCATTTGGTAAGAAATTTTACAATATTTGAGAAACCTTTTGTATTTGGTAAATGTTGGCATTCAAGAAAATTTTTACCAAAGTTGGGGAATTTGGCACAATTATTAAAAATTGACTAGATCTGGAAAATATATCACATTTATTCCAGATCAAATCTCCTAGTTTTTACTAGATTATGTGTAACAGTCATATCCTATTTCCCCCCTCAATAACAATTATTCTCTTTCCTTCCTTACTTTTTCCAGACTTTAGAGCTTTATGGCTGAGTTCATGTATTTTATTTTTCCCTTTTTCAATTTTCTGGAGCATGACCTGAACCCCTACTTCGTCTATTTATTTTCAGCCAAAAGCTCGGTTCTTGTAAGCAGAATCAACCCACATCAGTAAAATTATCTGAAGCTTTTCAGTAATCTTTCATGAAAGTGCTTTTAATGGTCAAATAACAAAAGGGCATGCAAATATTTAAAGTTGATTTAGGTAGATAATGGTTTAGTGTTGAGGTATGATTGTCTTGAATAAGTTTCAAGTTCAGCTACTGTTTCCAAGGAGAAGCTTTTCTGCTTTTTTTCTCATTGAAAATCAATGTTCTGTTGCACAGGATTGGCTGAGCACTTGTGAATCTCAAATAAATACTTTTTGGAAAAATAGGGAGCTTCCTTTTCCTAATTAGCATGGTCAAACAAGGGGTAAATAGCGTTATAGTTTTGAAATGAGGGAATTTTGGTTATGTTGAAAGTGAAAGGGGATTCGTATAGTTAATTCTGGGAGGTCAATCTTATGAGTTCTAAGTTATGCAATGTTTTTTCTTTCTGATGAGGAGTAAGAGTAAATTACGATCTGAATGGCAGCTGTCAAAACATGTGAGCTGGCACTTGAAAAGCCTCTTTATCTGGGGACTACTTGATCTTGTAGGCTGCAATTTTATATGAAGAATCTTGTGGCTGACCTTATATTAAAGTGTATTTATTTTTTTAAGGTCTTGCTTACATTATTGTATGATATATTGTTGTTTAAAGACCCCTTGAAGTAGAAGGTTTGCAAGTACAGTTTCACTTGATCTTGTAGGCTGCAATTTTATTTGAAGGATCTTGTGGCTGACCTAATATTAACACGTATTTATTTATTTTTTTGTATTGCTAACATTATTGTATGATATATTGTTGTTTTAGGGGTGCTTGATGTGGAAGGTTTGCAAGTGTACTCTTTCTCTTTGTGGCAACTTGGTGAAAATGATATGGCCCTTTCTGTAGCTAGAAGTCTTGCTGCAAGTCTTTCTTGCATGGAGAAGACACGTGTGGCAACATCCATTTGTTTCATCTGTAGATTATTGTACTCCCTACGTGGGTTGGATGCAGTGACCACTATGATTGTAAAACTACCCAAAGAGTTATTTCAAAGTGTAAAAGTTAGTTTTACACTGTCCGCTATTCATGCTCTTGATGGACATAACGATCATCTTGGATCTGTTGTCTCAAGCAGTCGATCTTTGTTCACATCTCATGAAGAAATTTCCAGGATGCACTTCTTAGTTGTGCTTAGTAAACTGGTATAATGCTCTTAGACTCTTTACCTTTTCCATTCTCGTCTATCTCATTTCCTTCATTTCCCCAAAAAAAAAAAAAAAAGTCTTGTAACCAGTGAAAAGGAAAACAAAACTTGTGGTTTTTACAGGTGAAAAATGGATCTGAATGCTGCCTTGGAATTCAGAGTGGATTTATGCACCTTAGGAAAGCTCTGCACATGTTCCCCAACAGTAGTTTGCTGAGGTAGATTTTCTTATGACTGGACTAAGAACTTAGTTCTCGTAGTTGGAAAAGCATTTAATAATTGGTTGCTTTCATTTATGTCTAGCAAGATGGCTAAATAAATTATCGGTTGTAGATGAAATTATAATCTCAAGGGCCCCTGTGGGGAAAGGAACCCTTCTCTATAAGCTAACTATTGAAGTAGGAAAGCCGACCGCCACAGAATATCTCATATTACTTGATGCAAAACTTGGATGCTTCATACTACCTGAGTTTCCATCAGTTGGCTCCTCTTAGAGAGTCAACATCCAGTCCATTAATTGGCTGTACTATTTGACATGTGATTTAACTTACTCTCTGGCTGGTACCCTCTACACACCAGTCCTAGTAGAATATTTTCTCTGTAGGATGGCCAAATCTTTGATGCCATGGCTCCTAAGCATCTTTATTGTCCTTAACTGAAGATAAAGTTGTTGCATGAGAGATGATGTGGCTTCTAGCTTGTGTAGTCCTAGAAAGATAACATAATAGAAAGGAAAGAAGAGTTGGGAGAGTCTCTTAGGGTCTGTTTGGTATGAGGGGAGGGGAATTGGGGGATTTTGTTCCCCTCCCCTTGTTTGGATAACCGAAATTTTTAGAAGGGGAGGAAAAATTTTCTAAGATTTTCCCTTCCCCCTCCTTACCCTCCCCTCTAAAATTGGAGAAATTTGGAGGGAAAATGTTATATTTTCGTTTCTATTAATTAACATGCATATGATTTTTACTCTTTTTTAATATGTCTATGTTGTTTCCCTTTCAGATTTGTGTTATACATTGTTAGTATCATACTGTATTATTTTATCGCTCTATATATATTTTTAATAAAAAAAGACAAATTAATATATATATTTTGAAAGTTGCAGGTATAATTTTTTTATTATATGATAAATATTAATTCTCTTTTATATGCTTACATTGACTAATGTCTATTTTATTTTATATTGATTATATTCTTATGTTGTTGATTACTTTGTTTTATATTATTAAAATCTCTCCCCTCCCCTCCCTTTTTTATTCATCCAAACAAGGTAAAACAAAATCTTTTTCAAACCCTCCCCTACCCT
>JBAGKO010000011.1:23872063-23892701 GCA_037177275.1 Acacia concinna | reverse complement strand
TTTTGATACTCCCAAAATTGATTTAGCAACCTTTTGAATCTTCTGAGCCATAGTCTCCCACATCCTATTGGCATTTCTTTGTATTCCCCACTCCCCTTCCTCCAAAAGAGTTCTCTTAATTTAGTACGATTCCCTTTCAAATATCTAAATACTCACTTTACTCCTTGTCAATGCATATCTGTCAAAAGTTAACTGAGTGTGTTCATTGCAAAATTGATATATGCTCTAATATGAACCAGATATTGCAGACTCCCCGCTTCTCTAAGTAAATTGAAGGATCTTTGAGTGGCTTCCCATCATTTTTAGACATTTTTTCGCACTTTCATAGTTGGTGATGGTGAAACATTTACCAGCCTAAACTTACTTAGTCAGTCTATTATGTAATGTTGATGATATATCTTCTGATGTATCAAAAAGGAATAATTGTCTCACGCAGCCTCAATTCCTAGAAATTTTGGGTATGAATGGGTTTGCAATAGAAATGATGGTTAATTGTGGGGCAGTGGTTTTGGATTCTCCCTTGTGCATGGGTAAGTTGCTTGAACCTATAGTAACAATGTTATGCTCCCTTTCCATTCTTCCCTCATGAGCCTATGTCACTCTTGACCCAATAATAGCTAATGGTTCACCTACGATTGTTATAAATGATTAATAGAAATTTTGATTTAAATAGAGAAATGTTATCCATAGGAAGAATTCCAACTAGTTCTTACCATAAATTAAGACAAGCTACCTCCAATTATGCGGGGTTAATTGTGTTCTCCTTCTCCTTTTCTTTCACCGTGCTTGTTCTTTCCTGTCAACTTTGTTAACAATTGTTGCCAACATAATAACATCTTTCCTGCATTTTTTTATGGAAAACAGGAATTTACTCGGTTATCTCTTGCTATCCTGTAAAGAGATAAATGATTGTCACACAGCAATGAGGTGTTGCAAATTGGACCCTCCTGACCTTCCAAATCAAGAAGGTTTTAAATTAGCATCAGATATTCATGGTGCTGGAGCGATATCTTGCTACGCCAATGGGAAAAACAATTCAAAGCTTACTTTTCCAACTTGCACAAAGCAATATCATACTAATCTGAAATCTATCAGATATCTGCAGAAGTACTGTTTTTACTTTTTCACCCCTGTATATTAATTGGTAGCTATGCATCATTACAGTTTTAAAATCCTCAGTCAAATCTTTTCATTGCCAATCTGATGCGGTTATCTTTCTATTAATTGGCTATCTTTTTATTATTTTATTCCTTGAACAGGATAGTCATCTCACTCTTTTCCTGCAAAATTACAGATGCTTTCGTCAAAAACCATGGAATCAAAATGCTCGGTACTTGCTTGTTCTTAACTATCTTCAGAGGGCACGTGAAGAGAATTTTCCTCATCATCTTTGTGTTATAATTAATCGTCTAATTTTTGTGGCTCTTTCTAATGAATTATATTGTAAGGAAAAAGAATATCAACAGTTCCAACTTCTACTCTGTGCTTCTGAGATTAGTTTACGATGTGGGGACCAAATTACCTGTATCACACATGCTAAAAAGGCTGCTGAAATCACAGTTCCTGATCATTATATGTTTTTTGCACATCTACTGTTGTGTCGTGCTTATGCCATGAAAGGTGATCTTCTAAACCTCCAGAAAGAGTATGCAAGGTGTTTGGAGCTTGGAACATATTGTCATATTGGCTGGGTTTGTCTCAAACTAGTGGAATCTCGATATCAGCTGCAGATCAATTCAAATGCTATAGACTTGAACTTTGAACAGTGTGTTAAAGAGAGTGGAAATTTATGGAAAATGTGGATGGCTGTATATGACCTGGTGAGAGGTTTACTTTCCATGCAGAATGGGGATTTACTCTCAGCAGAAGAGCTTGTCGCACAGGCTTGTTTGTTGGTGGATTCTGAAAGCTGCCTCTATTTATGTCATGGTTTGTATCTCTTATCTGACATCATGTTGGAGATTTTACCTAATTTTATTTAACCTATGCAGTAAAACCTTTAGAGAACGTTCAATTTAGAACTGATGGAAGTTATGTTGACTCCCGATTCTCACTCTTGGTTTTGTCTTCTACATCAACCCATCTGATGGGTTCAACCCCTTAGAAGAGAGAGTTGGGGTTAGGGGTGAGCTTGATGACTAGAGGGGGGGGAGGGGGGCTCAAGCTAACCTGGACAGTGAAAAGAAGAGAAAATAGAAAGTCAACGTAGCTTCCAAATGGGTTTTAAATAGAAGCATGTTTATGTAGATGTGATGTGTTACAGAATAAAATGTTGTCCTAAGGTTTCTGCCAGCTGGAAAAATTTTAACTCGTAAAACAAGTCTTCACTTCAAGTCAAATAAAATATCAGCATTTCTGACATTCATGATCAATGCTTGCCAACGTGTGCCTCTTGTTACGGATTAGGGACTTTTGCAAGTTTTTTCCATGGTTGATGGGCAAGATTGTGCCATAATTCAGTATTTTATGGGTATTTTTGCTTCAAACCCATTTGCACGTGGCACAGCATGTGGGATTTTCACACCTGCTTTTAGAGCTAATGGATAAAATTGCACCAAACTTGGGTTGAGGATGCCACCAGCTCCACACAAAATACATAGTGGGTATTTTATCTTACCCATTTACAAGTGATTGATAACTATGAAGGTTCTTGTGATTCTGGTGATTGCTGCAGCATAGTCGCAAGAGACCTCCATGACTTAAATCCCCTTTTCCAGCATAATTTAAGGCCAGTACAAATACCAATAATTTCAGCTATAACACGAGGAACTCTACCCACTTTAAAACAGAACCCGTAAACCCAGCTACCATTTGAATCCCCTGTAACTCCTTATGCACCTAAGCCTTCCTTAGAAGAAACAGCTCCATCTCTATCCATGCTTTGAAAATTTCACTAAACTTTGGTTGTAGAGTGGATTAATTTTTCTAGTTATTGATGGACAGGTACATCTCTATAATATATAAAACATCCCACAGAGCAGCTCATTTACGAAAATTAATATTACCATCAGTTTTCATGTTAGTACCAGACACTTGATTAAATGATTTGTTTTCTTTTTATCAAGCTTTCCTTTCATTAAACCAGTTTATCTCTTTTTTCATAATATCCTGTGGTTGCTAGTCATACATGTCCAGTGTCCCCTGCTTTCACATCCCCCATCTTCTATTCTTCCTTATTCTGTTTTCCATACATGACAATGGGTTCTATTTCCATTTTGATCATTCGTGTAGGTGCTATCTGCATGGAGCTTGGCAGGCAGGGTTATGGCTCTTTGTTTTTTTCCCGGGCTGCAAAGAGCCTTGCCAAAGTTCATGAACATTCAATGATTCCCTTACCACTTGCTAGACTATTGCTGGCTCAAGCAGAAGGTACCCTTGGGTCTAAACAGAATTGGGTCAGACAACTTGGCTTTGAATGGCATTCATGGCCCCAAGGTTTGATATCCATGCTGTCTTAAGGCGACAATTATTTAGATTTGAGGAGTTCTGTTGTATACAAATAAATACTCCTCCGGTTTTTGATATAAGACATATTTTGGGGGTTGATTTTGGACCTAAATATAAGACAGTTTTCATATGTGTTGATCTTTTTCTAATTTACCTTTGTTCATGCTTCATATTTGTCAATCTTTGCCTAATTTACCTTTATTCATGCTCCCTCAACACGAATTAAATAGGAGAGAAGGATGGAATCAAGAAAGGTGACTAGGGTGTTTTGAGAAATAATATAATCAAATTAGATAAATATATCTTATATTAAGGATCGGAGGAGTAATTAGAATTCTTGGGCTTGTTTGATTTTATTCTCTATTTTTGTGTTCTTAGAATAATTATGTAGAGTAATATTTTAGAAACAAAAAATTAAAATCTGTTTGAATTATTATTTTCAAAAACATATCACCATTTTTTTAAGTGGAAAGAATAATTTATTGTATTAGCATGGTTGTCATTAATTCAAAAAGTAACAAAATATCAAAAGATGTTCTGAACACATAACAGAACATATTTTCAGAATAAAATATCAGTGCAAATCTTAACTTTGTTTTTCAGAACATGTAACAGAAAACACTTTTTCAAACGTTTGTAGTTTTTAGTTTTTCAAAACAAAAGACTGTTTTGAAAACAGAAAACCAAACAGTTCCCTAAATTCTTGCATTCTTTTGGTTTCTTGTTCTGTGTAACAGTGTTGCAGCCCTTAAGAAACCAGATGCTGGTACAATAAAAATCAACCAGCTTGTGACATTTGTTCACAAAAAAAGTTAAAGCTTTGCCATTTGACAACTGATCTGTCTCGTTGATTGAATTTCATACAATATTTGGAGAATGTAAGTGAGCTAATGAAAAATATCATATATTTTTTAATTGTGAATTAGGGGTTAAAGATAAATATAGGAAATTTTAGGTTGGATTTATGCATTTTCTGGTTCTGTTGTTTTGTTACTTTGACTTGTTTATTTTCGTTTCATGTTTTGTGCTCCCTAAAGAGCCCTAAAGTAGTATATGTTCAGATTTGAATTTTTGACAAGTTGATATTATCAGATTTTGTATCAATTTTTCCTTCCAACTTCCTCCCTACCTATGTTTCACCCTCTTTATTCTCCCTCTCCCTTCTATTTATTGCTGTTCTACATTAATAATGGTGGTTGTTAATTTATTACTACTCATGGCTGATTGTTGACTAACAATGCGCATCTGCTATATCTCTCAGAACAAAGACCTGCTGAGCTTTTCTTTCAAATGCATTTGCTTGCAAGACAATCGAAAGTTGGGTCTAAAACACCAACCAGCGAGAGGTCCTTCAAGAGTTATCAAAGATGGGTTCTTCAAGCAATTCACACAAACCCTTCCTGTATGAGATATTGGAGGGTTTTACAAGAGCTCACGGTATGTGAGTAAATATCGCATTGTTTGTTGACTCGGAAGGAATTTGCTCTCCTATGCTCACTGATTACTGCAGTCAATTTGGGACGAGGGCGTGGGATAAAAGAAAGAATATAAAACGCTTAGACCCAATTGATGTTTTGTTCTGACCAAGGCTATTCCGAAACATAAGTTGATACTCACTGATCCAAGCTTGCTGTGATTGATATTTGTTAAAATAGCAATGTTTATAATCCTGAATATTGTTATCGTACTGCCCTGTAAATATCAACAGTTTTTTTTTTTGGTTAAAAAAATTATCTTCTACATATAGACGTGTTGGAAAAGACATCTTCAACAATCATTCAAAGACAACCTTCTTTGATTTATCATCCTAAAGTTCATAGATGTGTACTCCCCAACTTGAGGGGAGCGTGGAAAAACATGATTTTTTTATTTGTGTTTTTGTAAAATTTTAGTTCCGGTAAATTTCTATTGATTCCAGGGGCAATTTAGTTTAATGGAGAGTATCTCAATTCTTATAATTTGAATCGTCACAACTCAATTTTTATAGTTCCATTAAGTCTATAACTCAGTGCCCAGCTTTTGAAAAGGGGTTTAAGGTCCAACTTTAAAAGTTATAAAAAATTAGCAATGTCATCTCGGTTGTTTATAGGAGTTATGTCGTTCAGAAAGTTCTCAAATCGTATCAATATTGTCCTGACTTTTATTGTTACTAAAGGTTTTGGGTTCAGTATTTTCTTAGAAAATTTTCATTTATATCAATGTTGCCCTAATTGCTATAAGGATTAAGTGTGATTATTAGTTGATCAAATATAATGAATTGGCAATATAAATTGAATGACATTGAAGAAGTCACAGATGGAGGCAGAGCTCACATTTGTCAGGGAGTAATGATGAAAACGATTCAATTACCGGATGCCAGACTCATTGAGAAAGATTATCAAGAACAAGGCTATTGGTAACCCTCCATCACTATACGCTAGCAACATTGAGATAAACAAGTATCTCTACTATTCCCCCTTCAATGCACAAGAGTTTTCACCTATTTAATTTTTCCATTCGTTTAGATAGATTGATTTCCAAGAAATTGTTTCCTTATCTATAAATCTATGTATATTGTTGCAGAGAGGACTACACATTATGTATATTGTACTAATTTCCTTTTAAAATTGGAGAGACCTCCTCTTCTCACCATTCTCTTCATCCCTTCCAAATTAAGGTTTTTTAGGAGAGAAGAGAAAATATAGAGTTAAAGGTCTTATATGCCACAAAAGTTTTTGAGTGTGAGTAATAGACACATGCACCTAAAAGTTTTTGAAGGGACGAATAGGCTTGGAACTATAAATATGCTTGGAACTATAAAAAAAGGGGCAATATCTATTGACAAGCCCTAATGGTCGCATAAGTAGAGACTTGCATGAATGGTGTAACGACTACCCCACTGTCTCCAACATGGACCTGGTGTAATTGAATTTTCCGTGAAGATGTGGAGTACCAATGGCTAGACGGTAAGCTTTGCAGTGAAAACCTTGATTCAATGTGTGTGACGACACAACACGACCAATCCTAAAAGACCACTCTTTCGTCTAAGGATGCCTAACTGCCACACCAAAAATTCCCTTCCCGGTGGGGGGGATTACGAGGTGGGGTGGATGCCTTTGCTTGAAAGAATTTTGTATGTTGATGAATCTTTCCAACAAGTGTTACCTTATGATTTTCCACTTGAATTAGAAAACAAAGATAATTGTTTTGAATCTCTTAAAGCCTCAGGTAGTAATGATTTACTCTTTCTTCCACTCTTTTGCCTTTCACCTCTTATGATTGCAAGGATAATGTGGTGTACCCCAACATAAAGTTAGATTCTTCACCTTCCACTTTGCTAACAGAAGAGAATTTTAAAATATAAGTAATTGTCTCACTCTTACTAATGAGAATGCCATTGATTTTCTTGGTTGTAATAGTTACTTGGAGTGTTTAGTTCCTAAAATATCTTTATATCACTTGAAATCTCTCCATGCTTTTATTCATGGATGGGATGTGGCTACTAGTCTTTTGTCTTATTTACATGTACATAATTGGAAAGTTCTTCATAAGAGCCAACATCTACCTTACATTCTTAGACCTCTTCCAATTGATCCAAAACAACCACCATCAAGGGAAATCAATGAAGGAGGAGAGAGCACATTAAAGAAATGCATGTTTCTAATCTAGGATGAGAACTTCTCCTACAAGAATTTATGGAGATTTAAACTCAAGGTTGCCTCTTTTTTTACTTGTTTTCTTCTTACATTGTATTGATACTGAAGCTTAATTGATTTAATGAAGAAATAAGTGTGGGGGAATGATAATCCCAATAGTGAAGTAGGAATAGTAGTTTATATTAGTTTTTCAATTCAATAAAGCCCCTTATGTTCCCAATCTCTTATCATATCCCTTACTCATAACTTGCACTTGATTTGATATATCATGCCTTGAGGACAATGCATAGTTTAAGCATGGGGAGGGATTGATATGTCATTAATTGTGTTTGTGTCATATGAGCTAACAAAAAGAAGAAGTGATTTTCTAAAAAAAATTCAAAACTTGAGTCAAATTTTTGAATTCCTGAACTATAATAAACCCACACTTAGAGTTTTGGTACTTATATATTTCAAAAAATGAAAGTTTGTCTAAAGTCATTGGTATGTTTGAAAGTTGAGCTTGATTATAGTTAATTGCAATGTTTTAATTAATTGTTGTTTTTTATGCTAGTGTTGGAAATAGTTAAGTTAATGCTTTGTGGTTAGCTTATTATGAAATTGAGTGTTTTGGTAAGCATTTGAGAAGAACATTTGTCGGAAGCTTATTTTGAGCATAATTTCGTTCTTTCTATGTGTGCACGCTTTCTTAATTTTTCATCTTTTAGAACTTGTTTCAACTTTGTGTCAAAACTTATTTACATTAATGTAATGTAAAATGATAGAGGCATTCATATTTTAAACCCTTTTTATCCAAACATAAACCTTTTCAAATAATCCATTATTCATCCCTTTGAACCACACTTAAAGTTGTTATGCATGTGAATCTCATTTAAGTAATTCTTGTATATGTTAATTAAAGTGTCATCATCCCTAGTTCTCTTAAATATTTAAATGACATGTATAGATATATTTATAAAAGATAAGGAAAAAAAAGAAGACAAAAATTGAAAAAAAAAAAGGAGATATTGAAAAACTTGTGGAAAAAAAAAAGAAAAAAGGGGAAAAAAGGAGAATAGAAGTAAAATAAATAAAAAATAAGGCATTTCTAGGGAATTTATATAGATGACACTTAGTTATGGTGCACTTTAAGTGATAGATAGGATGCTAAGTTGGATTTGTTATTAGTTTTTATATATGCATAGCACTCGTTTCTTTTTCATTCATTATTTCACGTGACTTTCTCCATCATTGCAACCTATGAAAGTTGTCTTGATTCATTATATTATTGTTGTTAGTGGTAGAGATGTTAGAGTTGTTACCGGCTTATAGTAAGATGTTAGTTAAACGAGCTAGTGTGAAATAACCCTAATAGGGAGAAATGAGCGAAACACTAATATCCTATAGAGCTCTCTTTGCTTGCTCCAATTACATTTGATTGTGTAGTAGACTAATTCCTTTGAATTGCTTTGTACTATGTCTTGTGCTAGTTGTGGAAAGCATAATTAGTTCATTAATTGCTTTTTTACTGAGATTGCTCATCCTTAAATTGCATTGATGTTTTTGAAAATCTTAGATATTCTTGAACTAATTATCTTTGTCCAGGAGTATAAAGGTCTAAGTGTAAGAAAATTGATTGCACCATATTTTAATAAGATATTTCATACTATATTTGGACATCTAATCACAATTTTTGGGCTTAAATTGCATTTATTATGATTAAGTTGAATTAAAAATGATTATGTGAAAATAGATCTTAAAAGAGTAATAATTCCATAAATATTTATTGGGATAATTTACTTGAAATATAAGTTGTTATATAATTTTATTTTGCATTCATTTTAGGAAAGTTGAAGCTGAATATATTGAAAGAAAGGAAAAAGGCTTCAACTTGGAGGCCAAATTTAGCTGAAATTTGAAAATAAAATGAAAGAACCGACACATCCTTTAGAATGAGGACACCACTACCACCACCATCAAGGACATTCTGGATCAAATTAATGGTGATGAAGGGTGGAGAACGTCCTTGATGGTGGTGGTAGCGGTGTCCTCCTTCTAAAGGATATGTCGATTCTTTCCTTTTATTTCCAAATTTTAGTCAAAACTTGCCCTTCAAGTTGAAACCCTTTTCCTTTCTTTAAATATATTCAGCTCCAACTTTCCTAACATGAACGCAAATCAAAATTATATAACAACTTATATTCCAAGTAAATCATCCCAATCAATATTTATGAAATAACTATCCTTTTAAGTTTTTTTTTCACACAATCATCTTTAATTCAAATTAATCATAAAAAATGCATTTAAGTTTAAAAATTGTGATTAAATGTCTAAATATAGTATGAAATATCTTATTAAAAATATGGTGCAATCAAATATAATAGCAAAAGAATTTTCATATGTATTATAGGGAAACACTGAAATAGTTTGATGGATTAAGCAAATCCAAACACATGACAAAAGGATTCTCTTTCCTAGAGATTTACTATCAAAGCTTCCCAAAACCATATCCATTTGTCTGATTGGTTCTTCATACTATTGCCATCTCCCAACCTAAGGCTACTTTAACTCTATGTTTCGATGGAAAGAAAATAGGGAAGATGGAAGACTATAAAGAAAAACTTCCTTGAATAATGAAAAAACTTATTATTTTTGAGAATTTTCCTTCATTATTTTCTGCCTCTAATTTTCCCCATCAAAACATAAGATAAGTGTTTCAAGCTAAAAGAAAAGAGAAAGGAAGATAAAACTAACAAATTAAAAATAGAGGGGACAACTTAACCATGAGCGTGTGGTAGAGTGGTAGGGGCTCTTCCACCCTCAACCTTGGTCAGGGGTTTGATCCCTGGCCTTAGGTATGAAGTAGCGTTAAATCTCCTGGCCAGCTATCCTTCCCATAGAGGAACCCACAATGAGCGGAGGATTAGTCCTTGGCCTACCGGGCTGGGGGATACCTTGCGAAAGCAAAAAAAAGGGAGACATGCCTGAAGTATGAGAAACCATTTGGTTCCAAATATAAGTATGTAGGTTAAGGAGGAGCAAGTAATTAAAAGATCATATTAACGAGGTAAGTATCCTAGAAGAGTACCGAGATATAGCTAATTTAAAAAACCTTTAAAGTATTTAAGGTAATTGAAAAGTAATAAAGAGATCTCAATAAGTTGTCATAATAGGAAAAACAGAACCAAATCCACTCCCTACAAGAAAAGCTAAGGATGTTGCTATCAAGATGGAGTTGTCGATCATTTGTGACATTCATCATAAGCTTTGAAATATTATAGATCCTGATACATAGATTTAGCGAAATGAAATTTTAATTAATCATTTTCACATGGCTAATAGTTTGAATCCTCTTTTAACAGTTTTGAAGTTTACTGCAGTACTACTAATTTATCGGCATGTTCAAAACGCAGTGCACACATTAGTTATAAATAATATATGAAGTATTGTATAAATTATTTAGAATTTGAAAGCTGTACTCCTCAACCTATTGACCATCAACATACACTTAATGATGATAAAACGTAGTTGTTAATAAGTGATGGCAGTACTTGCAAAACAACACAAACAATATGTATAATTTAAGCTCTATCAATGTCCTTAAGAATTATCTACAACTATTTCAATAAATAACACAATGTGGCATTCTATGGCTTAAACAAATCATTTATACACAAATTTGGGTAACAGGACAACCAAAAATATAATAGCACTACTACAGTGTCATGTACGACGAGCAAAGGTCACATAACAATGTATAAAGCTAAAAAAATTATGTTAAATATGTGCATTGTTATGTATGGAGAGGCGAAACTCACAAAAACAAAAATACTCCCTCCAATCCTAATAATAAGGTCCAGTTGACTTTTATTGGAGAATCCTAAGAAAGCTAGTTTCATTACTTAATCATACCATACGTTGTGTTTTATTATATTATATATTAGTTTATAAGTTGAACTACATAGTTTAAAGAAAGTGATAAATTTTAATGTATTAAAATAATGTAATTAGCTTTTTAAGGACTCTCTGAAAAAAAAGTCAATTGGACCTTAGAATTAGACTGGAGGGAGTATAACAGTTGTAATCATTAATCAAGTAACATCCCAATTTTTATTCACCAAAATTCCCCAAGTATATGATAAGATAAGAATTATGGCTAAACTAAGTTTTAACTTATTTTTGGAATGAGACTGGTGACAATTTTGTTATGCCTCATTTTTGCCTAAGCTAAAGATATTCAAAAATTGTGAAACTTTCCAGTCTAAAAGTAGACATGTCAAGCTTTAATTTTAATATGTCATTTGCGTGATTGGATGTATATATTGAGAGTTCTATAATTTGGAATTTGGTTGGGAAAAACTAGCGAATTCTGGGGCAGTGTTCAGTTTAATAAGATACTAAATTGATATGCATTCAGAAAGGTTATGACTATATTTTTCCCTGAAACTAGATTGGGTAAGAACCAAATTAGAAACCCATACTAATTTGAATTCAAATCAATTCCAAATTGGAAACCCATGTGTAGTTCTTGGTCCACTCTTTAGTTTGATGCCTCCAAGCCTAAAACTTGGTTAATAGCTCCATCTTCAGCCCAAATGAAACTGGTGACATTTTCTGCATTTTTGTCCTTATTTGGTCCAATTGCTATTTGCTTTGTCCATGTCTCTTGCACCAATCCATTTAATGTTTCCTTGATTCTTTTGGCTCTTTCTCTCATGATTGGACTACTTGAAATTTTCAAAGCATCACTTGGATTTGAATGTATCGCTTGCTAGATCACATCACGTATGTTCGGAATCAATCAAATTGGAGTTTCCTAGAATTAATTATGATTTTTTAAAATTGGGTATTGAATCTGGAAGTTGTTTCGTCGGATATTGATTGTGAGTTGTTTCTTTCTAGCCAAATGAATTCCAATCCCCATGAAATTTTCTAGAAATAAAGGAGACCTATCAAACTTTAATGGGTAACATGTAATAATTAGACAAGTATGATGGGAGATATAGATTTTTAAAGTTTGGCGATGATTCCGTAAGCTGTCCTATGATAGTAGTAGGTCATGATGAAATCTGGAATTGTGTACATTAGAAATGCAAGAGTAACATTTTTTTCTCTAAATTAGACTTAATAAGGGTTATATAAGGCTTTGAACCATCCAAATTGGAGGTTTGTAAAATTAGTTTTGATTTTTCAAAATTGAATGAAAAATCCTGCTAGCACTTAGTCCATGAGAACTTAATGGGCGGATTATATAAGTATTGGACAAAATAATAACATATCGTTTGTAAATTGTAAATTGTAGGACCTAATAGCTATCTAGAGCTTGAGACTTACCCTAGCATAGACAAACGATTAGACATTACTCAGAGGAAGCAGTTAGGTAGTAATCTTATTTTTCTTATGTTATAAGATTCACTACATGTCATTGGATTCATTATGAATTGTCTGGAAATGGTGGTGACAATGATGACAATGATGATAGTGACAATGGTGGTGACAGTGTGACATTAAGCACGTGATGCCCTAAACATGATAATGATAGTGAAGAGGAAATCCTAATAAGGAATGTGACTATGATAATGATGACAAAATCCTAATGAGGAAATCACAAATGACAATAAGAAGGTGGTGACGCAATTCCCCAAACATGCAATATGATAATATTAAATGAGGAAATCATAATATGGAAGATAACTACGAAGTCATAATGAGAAAACCACAAATGACGATGAAAAGGTGGTGACACAATGCCCCAAACGTGCAATATGGTAATGACACTGATGAAGGTATTAGTAATATGATGATGGAGATGAAGTTTTAATGGAAATAATGTAATGATGATGATTATGTGATGGAAATGATGTAATGATTATGGAAATGATATTCTAATGAGGATGAGGAGGATAAGGAGATGATGATGATGAGATGAAAAGCAATCTGACCAATGATGTTGCCCCTCTTTAGCCAAAATTTTGGGTTCAAGCCATTATTATTCTTGATGAGAAGCTCTTTTGTTTGCCCTAATTTAGCAAAATTTCATTTTAAGGCAATGTACAATAAATCTCTTTTGGTTGGAAAAATGATCCCAAATTTGATCCCATAATTGCATACATGTGAAGCATGGGGAAAGGTAAAGTGATGCAAGACCCAATACAAGTTTTCCCCATTTTTGATAAGATATCATAATTTTTCTTTGGGTATAACTTAGTGCTACACTCTTTGATGGAAGTAAAGGCTATTGAGAAATAGGCCAAATTTGGAATATTCAACTATTTCCTTAGCCTATGTTAATTTTGCATAGCTCATAATTTTTTCTTTTGAATATCTTCATCATTAATGCTTGCATAGTCTGTTTTTTTTTGAAAAAAACCTCATTTAACAATATCAATGTTACCATGAGAAATGGATGAAGGCAATAAAATCGAGAAGAAGCCCCAAATTCTAATTTATGTGAAGTAATAAGACTAGGAAAGGGTCCTTTGCCATTTTAGGTGTAGAAAAGGATTGAAATGGAACAATTTCTTTGATCCAAATGTTTGAAGAAAGATCTTTGAACATAACTCAAGAATCTAGTAAGGTGTTAATATTTGGTTATAAGAAAGGAGATGGTGCCCAAATCATAAGAATATAGAATCAAGAGATAAAGCACAGCTATCTAAGTCACGTCACCAACCTCAAGTTAGTTAATATCAAGATAAAAGGTTTAACAAGAATGCAATGCCCTAATGATTTCCTCACTAGGTATATTGTTTACTCTCACCACACAGTATTTGAGGGTTAGTGTTTGCTCTCAATATCCAAATTATCCAATTCTCATTCCATAGGCTTAGCAATAATCTAAGTTTTCCATCACTAAAAGGGTCACACACTAACATGGATCACAAGAACTTTTATTGTGATGTGGGAAAGGGATACAACTATAGGGTAAGGATAAGATAGTGAATGTCAAATTTTTGTTCTTACCATGTGTTCATCTTTCTTTTGATTTTTCTCTTTTCGTTCTTTTTATCTCTCTTTTTTATATAACTTTTGCTTAAGCCTCTCTTTTGAGCTTTCAACTTAGTGAGCCTTTTTTTTCTTCTCTAACTGTTGCCTAAGTCGCCTTTTCAAGTTTTCGACTTAGCAAGCATTTTTTAAGCTCTAACTTTTGCTTAAGCAACCCTTTCGAGTTTTCAGCTTAGCGAGCCTTTTTTCCCCATTTTGAAATATTAAATGGCTATAGCCTTACGACTTTATTGATAGCCTCAAATATCATAGGAATGTGCACATATTTTCCTAACTTAAGGAGATTGAGTGCTCTTAGGAAAAAAAAGCACCTTGAGTAGAAGATGAAGGATATCTAACAACCAAAGTGGATACTTATGATAGTTAAGAGCATCAAAAACCAAACATAGAGTTGAGCAAGTCTACACTCTAAAGGCTTTTCAAGTAAGAGAAGAAATGAAGGAAACTCTTTTCATGTTTTTCTTGATATTTGTTCTTTTTTTCTATTTTATTTTCTTATTTTTCTTTTCTCTTTTTTTTGGCTCTGAATTTTTCCTAAGTTTCCCTTTTGGGTTTTCAACTTAGCGAGCTTATTTTCTTTTCTTTTTGTTTTTCTCTAAATTTTGCCTAAGTTGCCCTTTTAGGTTTTCAACTTAGCGACCTTTTTTTCTATTTCTTTTCTTCTTTTATTTCCCTTTAATGTTTGAATTATTCATACAATAGTATCCTTATAATAAGATTAACATGGAAGCCTTGTCAAAGTGTACACATGCTTCCCTAGTAGAGTGAGCTCTTAGTAGGTAGAAAGTGCCCTGAAAAGAGGTGAGGAATATATTTTGTGTCTGCAAAGGGATATGAATAACATGCTATATAGACTCAAATGGCTATCATCTAAGGGAGGTTTTTGGCTATGTTTTTATTAAGGATGAAGAATGAATGCTTTAGTCCTCTCCATATTAAGCAAATGAACATAACATTTGACTTTAAACAAGATACATGCCAAGTTCTAGATTGGGTAAGGGATAATTAGTACACACATGAAAATGAAATCAACTCAGTAGGCCCAAATTCTCACATAGATTATCCAAGTTAAACAATTTACCCTTTTACTAGCCTCATCAAGGTGGGGTTGAGTCACAAACAATTTGTACATGACAAGTTTTTAGACCCTTAACAATTTCATCCAATAAAGAATGATATTCCTAGAAAGTGGGAGGAGACAAAAGTAGACTTCATCTCACATTGGGAATGAGGAACAATCACTTGTGGAAGACGTGTGAGGAAGAAGAGATGGCATAAACAAGAGTTAAATGAAGTCAACGTTAATGAAATATAGTCTATGCAAGTATTATCAACTAAATATATGATTTTTCCCTTTTATTTGTATGCTCATTTATGTATAAGTTGACATGTTATAATGGGAATGCCTTTTTAGGCAGCTAGAATGCCCCTTAACCCATTGATTTTTTTTTATTAAAATATGAAAGACTAAACTCTTCAAGAGATCCATTATCTCATAGGGAAAATGAAGTGCTCATTAACCTATGAATGGCCTATGTCATCACGTAGTTAAGGTTTTTTTGTAAAAAAAAATGATAACTATATCCAAGGCCTCATGTTAAATGAAGACTAAAAAATTGAGACATGTACTTTAACTTTTATATGGGTGAAAGAAAAAGAACTTCACCGCCTCAAGAGATCTATTACCTCATAGGGAGAATGAAGTGCCTGTTAACCTGAAAATAGCATAGGCCATCATGAGGTTAAGGTTTTTTTTTTAAATAAAATAAAAATAAGAAAAATGATTTTTATGTCAAAGGCCCATATCAAATGAAGTTAAATGTCTATGAATGATGTGTGATCCGTCATGAGACATGTTCTTCAAGTTTAAAAGAACTTCACCTCTTCAAGAGATCCATCATCTCATTGGGAGAATGAAGTGCCCATTAATTGTGAATGGCCCAAACACCACATGGCTAAGTTTTTTTTTTTTAAAAAAAATGATGACAGTGTCCAAGGCCTATATTAATGAAGGCCAGAAAAGATGATGACATGTATTTCAAGTTTTAAAAGAACTTCAACTCTTCAAGAGATCCATCATCTCATAGGGAGAATGAAGTGTCCATTAACCTGCGAATTGCCCAAACCACCACGCAGTATAGGTTTTGTTTCCCTAAAAAAATGATGACAATGTCCAAGGCCCATATCAATGAAGGCCACAAAAGATGAAGAGATGTATTTCAAGTTTTAATATGAGTGATGGACATTTTTTAAAGAAAAAATGAATTTCACCCCTTCAAGAGATCTATTACCTCATAGGGAGAATGAATTGCCCATTAACCTGCAAATGGCCTAGATCACCATGCGACTATGGATTTTTTTCTAGAAAAAAAAAATCTAGAAAAGGTGATGACATTTATTTCAAGTTTTGATGGACATTTTAAAAAATGAACTTTGCCTCATCAAGAAATCTACTACCTCATAGGGAGAATGAAGTGCCCATTAACCTGTGAATGGCCTAAACCACTATGCGGCTAAGGTTTTTTCTTTTTTACTTTTGCTAAAAAAATGATGACAATGTCCAAGGCCCATATCAATAAAGGACAGAAATGATGATGACATGTATTTCAAGTTTTAAAAAAACTTCACCTCTTTAAGAGATCCATCATCTCATAGGGAGAATGAAGTGCCCATTAACCTGTGAATGGCTCAAACCACCATGCGGCTAGGTTTTTGTTTCCTAAAATAATAATGACAATGTCCAAGGCCCCTATCAATGAAGGCTAGAAAAGATGATGACATGCCTTTGAAGTTTTAATATGAGTAATGGGCATTGGTTTTTTCTTTTAAAAAAATTAACTTCATCTCCTCAAGACATTTATTACCTCATAGGGAAAATGAAGTGCCCATTAACTTATGAATGGCCTATACTACCACGTGACTAAGGGTTTTTTTCTAAAAAATTTGGAAAAGATGATGACATGTATTTCAAATTTTAATGAGTGATGGGCATTTTAAAAAGTGAACTTCACCTTGTCAAGAGATCTAATACCTCATAGGGAGAATGAACTGACCGTTAACTTGTGAATGGCCCAAACCACCATGTGGCTAAGGTTTTTCCATCTACTCACAACATGAGATAAGGAACAATATCTTGGGTAATTATGAAATTACTCAAGGCAGGTATGAATTCTTTTCAGGCATAAATTAAATTTAGATGACATCACTCAAGTGATAGAGTATGATCATTCGAGTGATCTTGGCTCACTCGAGTAATGTCGAGCCCATAACCTTTTTACGGCAAAAGCGCACGTCATTTTCACTTAAATCAATTGAGTGCCACTCCTAGTGCTTTGAAAATTTTCTTCACCAATCACTTACTATCTTACTTATGACCAAAACCTCTCAAACATCCAGCTCATATTCCCTTTAAAACTTCTCTAAATTCTTAGCCCTAACATTCAACATCTTGAGAAGCTATACTCGATCATGGCAAGAACAAAGGTTTCAAAGAAAGAAGTTGAGAAATCTTCTTCACCACCACCAGAGTCACCATCTGAAATGGATTCAGAGGCAAAAATTGTGTAGAATTAGTCTCTAAAATTGGTTAAAGGACAAATGTGGTCTGGACCCTATTTGTAAGAGGAAAGGGTCTTCAGTTTAGTAGTAGTAGCATACATTGATGCCTTAACATTGTGTTATGTTTAGGCATATCAAAGGAGCTCCCAGTATCTCCAAAAGTGGAAGGAAGCACTTGTATTGTCCATAAATAACTGGTAGCTAGAACTTTTAACCTTAACTTTTAATTGCTTTGCCTGCTATATGTTGTGGCTTGTTTATGGTGTTGTAGTTGAGCAAGCATGTATGAGATGTATGACTCCCAGTTTATATGCCTTGGCTATGCGATAGAGGTAGAGTCACATGCATGCTCCCTATACATGGTGAGTACCCAAAGAGGGAGTACTACATGAGTAGTACGAGCATTGCATATTACATGACTTGAATTACATTATGTTGTTATTGTTACTGGTTGTTGTTCTGCTGTTGAGGTTTTTCTAGAAACCTTATCCTCTCCACAATACAGATGAAGGAACTTCAGGAGGCAAGGAAAAGAAAAAGGATTGAGGATGCTTAATTTGTCTCTTGTATTGCTTTTGGATGTTTGTATATATGTATATACTGTGGTACTGGAATTCTAGATTGAGACTGTATGCTACTTTACTCTATTGTAATTATGAGGATATACTTTTACCTAGCTGTTATGCTGTTTGAATGGCATTAACATTGAGAGAAAAGGGAAAATTATCATGGCAATGTGATTGTGGTATTTTAGCACTTGGTTTTTGGCTATTTTAAGGATAAATTTGGGTTAGCCATATTTTGAGCAAATGATTGAATCTGACTACGAGCCTTTGCATGCTAATAGATGGTATTTTTAGCTGTAAATTGAGTGGTAGATCATGTCATTTATATTTTTACAGAGAAATTTATGCCTTCCCAAAGTTGGGCCAAAAATCATGAAAAATTGGAAAATGACCAAATGAATAGTGCCATTTATGAACAGTGCATCTTTGAGGGCCTACACACGTCCACTTCTATGCTATCAATGTATGAGATTATTTTTCCTTAACGAGCAATGAAAGATATTTCTAATGAACCTAGAATCACCATGTTTCAATTTTTCTAGAATTAGTTATGATTTTTCAAAGTTGGTTAAATTTAAGGGCCGGATGAATAGTAGCCGAGAGAAGAAAATTTTTATCCCTTGCTTTTCCAATTTTGAGTCATAACTAGTGATTCCAAGAGCTCTAATATGATAAGGTAAAGGGTATAAAAGGAAGGTGTGACAATTTTTTGGTATCAGACCAAAAGTTCTAGTAAGCCTATTACTCTTTTGTCTTTGTGCTCTTTGGATTGATTACATTGCCTGCTTATGTTTGCTATACTTGTTCAAGTTGTGCAAATGAGATATTCAGGTAAGATTGTAGGCAATAACTATGAAATTGCATTTGAAGTTGAGGATTGGAAAGAACAGAGCAAAGTGTTCTTCAACTGCTAGACCAGAGGTGACTAAGCCCCAGGTTGAAATCCCAGAGACTTGGTATGCTCATGACCCTAATAGATCTTCAGTGGGATCTAATTAGATAGACTAGCAAGAGGATTGGGAATAAGTTGAGTCCCAAGCAGGTCCCAGTGGTGTGATCCCAATTCCTAATAGGGATATGCTACCCATTTACATTGTAGATTAAGAGCTGGTTTATTGATGTTAATAGAAACCAGCCAGGTGCACTTTATTTGCATTACATGGATGAGGTAAGGTGACTGTACCGAGGGGCAGTATTTGAGGGACCACCTGCCTCAGATCAGGATTGGGCCTATGCTTTAGAGGTAACACTTCCCTATATAGAGGAGTATAGGCCGGAGATAAGCTTTAAGACGTGGCTCCAATAGTTTGAGGCTTTTGTCAGAGAGACTTTTATGTAGTTATGTGAGATAGTTTGTGTGTTGTTTTGTATATGTAAACAGTTGGTTAGCAATGTCATTTTTTAGTGTACATAGTTAGGACGTTATTAACTGTTAAATCGCTTATTAGGCTTAGAAACTATTGCTATGTGATATATATATGGGAATGAGTTAGTTAAGCTATGAGCCTAAAGTGTTTGTTCCTATTGTAGTGATTTTAAATGGCAAACACGATAGGAGTTAATAAAGTGAGGGAAGGACAGGATAGGAATCTTGAGACTCCTGTAGACCATTGCAAGTAATTATGTGACGTCTAGACGAGCAGCAAGAGATGCTGAATGAGATGAGAGCTACTCATGCTCGTCATAGACAGGATAGGGACCAGGCTATAATTGCAGCAGTATAGCATTTTAGACAAGCAAAGGTGCCATGGCCTATTCTGCCATAGCCTCAGCTAGAAGGGCAACTTAATGAGACAGAAATTATCCAAAGGTGGGTAAGGAAATGTTGTAAGAATAATCCCCCTATCTTCGAGGGTGTGTCAGACTCTTAGATAGCGGAGGACTGGGTCAACTAGCTAGAGAAAATATTTTAAGTGATGGGCTGTCCATCTGAGCAAAAAGCTCAATTAACGATTTATAAGCTAGAAAAAGAGGTGGACCAGTGGTGGAAGAACACTGATATGATGTTGCATGCTAAGAACACTCTAGTAACATGGGAGTTGTTCTTAGAGAAGTTTTATCATAAATTCTTTTCTCAATCAGTGAGGGATGAAAAAGAAGCTAAATTCCTAACTTTGAGACAGGCGGAGGATGAGACATTTGACTGTTACCTACCGAGGTATGTCACTCTCTCCTAGTATTCCACTTACCTGAAATATCGTAATGATGAGAGGTGGTTCATGGGTAAGATGGTTAGAGGGTTGAAGACAGCCCTAAGAGAGAGAGTTGCTCCTCACCAAATAGAGAAGTTTAATAAGGCAGTTGAAGTCTACCGAATCACTGAGAGTAGCATGAACCATAGGTCTATTGCGAAAGCTACCCCAAGAGTAGACAGGGTTCTATTAAGCCAGTGTAGATTGTTCCTCCAGTCCAGATGGTAGTAGGGACATCTATGGGAACCACGTGTTG
>JBAGKO010000011.1:23851523-23864566 GCA_037177275.1 Acacia concinna | reverse complement strand
TAATGTTGAAAACTGGGAAAGATATCGGGTGGCTAAAAAGGAGACTAAGAAGGCTGTGAGTGAAGCTCGTAATAAAGTGTATGAGGAGTTTTATAAGGAGTTGGGGACAAAGGCTGGAGAGCGTAAAATCTACAAAATTGCAAAGAATAAAGAGAGAAACTCGAGAGACTTGGACCAAGTGAGGTGTATAAAGGACGGAGAAGGTAGAGTTTTGGTCCCTGATAGAGATATTAAGAATAGGTGGGAAGCTTATTTCTATAAATTATTCAATGAAGAAGGGGGTAAGGCGATTTGTGACCTAGAAGAGTTGACAACTCAAGAAGAGGACCTTAATTTGTCATTTTATAGAAGGATTTGAGTTGTAGAGGTTAAGGAAGCTCTTAAGAAAATGGACAATGGTAAGCAGTAAGACCGGATGGTATTCCTATTGATGTTTAGAAATGTTTGGGGGAAGACAGAGTGTTATGGTTGACCAAGTTATTCAGTGAGATTTTGCGATCCAAGAAGATGCCGGATGAGTGGAGGAAAAATACCTTAATCCCTATTTATAAAAGTAAAGGGGATATTCAAAATTGTGCAAACCATAATGGAATAAAGCTTACGAGTCATACGATGAAATTGTGGAAAAAGATGATTGGGCACAGGTTGAGGATGGAGACTAGTATTTATGAAAACCAATTTGGATTCATGCTCGGTAGGTTCACAACAGAAGCAATTTATTTATTGAGGGGGCTAATGGAAAAGTATTGAGGTAAATAAAACGACTAGCATATGGTTTTCATTAATTTGAAAAAAGCGTATGATCAAGTGCCAAGTGATGTGCTTTGGAGAGCCTTGGAAAAGAAGGGGATAAGGGTTGTATATATCAAAGCCATTTAGGACATGTATGAGGGGGTAACAACTAGTGTTAGAACACTTGGAGGGGAGACAAATGACTTTCCTATAAGGATTGACCTATACCAGGGATCAACTTTGAGCCCTTATCTGTTTAACCTAGTGGTAGATGTTTTAACTGAGTCTATAAAGAGAAGATCCATAAATGTATGCTTTTTGCTGATGATATTGTTTTGTTGGCTGATTTTAAGGAGGAAATTAATTCTTTGCTTGAAAAGTGGAGACGGACTTTGGAGGGGAAAGGTTTTCAGTTGAGGAGTAAAATGGAATATATGTATTGCAATTTTGACAAGCGACACAGTAAAAGTGAAGTGGAAGTTAAATTTTGGGGGGCAAATGACAAAATTTAGATATTTGGGATCAATTATTCAACAAGATGGGGAAATCAATGGAGATGTTAATCATTGAATTTAAGCGGGATGGTGTAAATGGATAAAATCTATTGGAGTTATTTGTGATAAAAAGGTACCTAATAAAGTAAAAGGGAAGTGCTATCGCACTGCTATAAGACTAGCAATGTTGTATAGTAGTGAGTGTTAGGCATTAAAGGGATAATATGAGCATAAAATGGGAGTTGCAAAGATGAGGATGTTGAGATAGATGTGTGGTCATACTTAACTAGATAAGATTCGTAATGATCACATACTTAAACGAGTTGGAGTGGTTCCTAGTGTAGAGAAAATGGTTGAAAATCGTTTGAGGTGGTTTAGTCATGTGCAAAGAAGGCTGTTGGATGCACCGGTAAGGAGGGTTGATCAAGTAGTATAGAGCCTTATAAAGAGAGGAAGAGGGAGGCTGAAGTAAACACTTAGTAAGGTTATAGAAAGGGACCTTTTGGTCAACAACCTATTTAAAGACATGGTTTTCGACAGAGTACAATGGCGTTGTGAGATTCATGTAGCCGACCCCACCTAATGGGATTAAGACTTTGTTGCTGTTGTTGGCTGTGTGAGAGCTTTCCTGCTTGAAGGAAGGTTTAGGATTTTGCAACAACAATAACAATAGAGTTTCTTTTTTTTTTTTTTGTTTTGTAAAATGGAGCTCATAGGCTCGGGCAGGCACTAACGGCCTGATAACAATAGAGTTTTAATCCCACCATATGGTGTCAGCTACATGGATTAAATGACGCTATTGAGTTCTATAAAAAACCAAATCTAGGATAAATTGTTAATTACTAGGATTGTATCCTTTCACTTTCCCATCAGTCAATAGGATACAATTATCGATTTGCACCTATATTTCTCCTGTTTTGTCAGGTTCTATCAGACCATGTTTGTTAGATCAGTATAAATAAAGGGCCTAGGATGGAATACCTATTGCATTTTTGCTTATTGACAAATGAATAGAATCCGAGTTCTCCTATTCTTCTCTACTTCTCTCTTCTTACCTTCTACCTACATCAGATTGTAAATTGAATATATGTCCAAATGACGGTAGGTTGAGGATGCAGAAACAATAGTTAAGCTGGTTGAGGAGATGGACTCCGTTGATAGAGGACTTCTTGAGGAGGCTGCCAATATTATCAAAGACCTGAGTAACGTATTAGATCGATTTGAGTTGACTCAACTTCTTTCTGGTCCTTATGACAAAGAAGGAGCAGTTATTTCTATTACTGCTGGCGCTGGGGGTACAGATGCACAGGTAAATATATTCCTCCATGTGAGAATATCTGATTATCATAAACATTTATCAGATTTATTAGCATTTATTAGGTTTCATTAGCATTTAATTATCTATCTTTTTCTTTGTGTATATATTCAGTGTGTCATTATCCAAAATATTAATGACATACAATTTTCCCCTCAGTTCAGTTCCACATGTTATCAGAGTTCAAAATGTTTAGAGGCAATAGGTTTTTGTCTTTGCTCTATAAAACCCCAGTTTGTGAATGCGTTGGCTATGTGATTGTAAATAAAATGATAATGATAACAACAACTACAACTTAATAAAGAATAATCAAAGAGGTACTGCCCCTTGTACTCTTTAGCACTTCCAATCGACACTCCCGATGATAGATTCTCAATAAGATGGGAAAAACTTAGTAAAGAACTTTGACTGCTTGGTCAATTGACTAACAAAAAGCAGACTATAGTCAAGTCTAGGCATGTGAAGAACAATTTTCACTCTCATTCCCAGCACATGGGGTGTAAGTAGTAAACAATTGATGACAGCTAGTCATATGATCAGATGCTCTTAAGTTAAGTCATGTTTTGTGATGTCTTTAATGCCTGAAGACAAGTCCCTATTTTTGCCATTCTACCTACTAATCTTCATGTGTAGATTTTGATCTTCCAAACTTCATGGTGGATTTTTGCATCCTGTGGTCTAGAAAAAAGGAAGAAAATTGTCTCATATTTCATTTTCCGCTAACTATTTGCTTGGAATATGAGTACATGCTGGTTATTCTGAGTGTTCAATTCCGCTTTTGTGCAAAATTGACTAGTGCAGGATTGGGCAGACATGCTTCTTAGAATGTATGTGAGATGGGGAGAAAAACAGAGATACAAGACCAGAGTTGTTGAGAAATCCTCTGGAGAAGAAGCGGGGATTAAATCTGTGACCATTGAAGTTGATGGTCGTTATGCTTATGGGTATATATCTGGGGAAAAAGGGACACACCGTATTGTTCGACAATCTCCTTTCAATGCTAAAGGCCTTCGTCAGGTAACAAGTAAACCCTCTTATATCTCAAGTCAGATTGTAATCTGGGACTTTAGACGGAATATATTGGTGTCTTGAACTTCGTACTGCTTACTGCTGCAATGTCCATGCCCCATTCAAAATTTCCACTTTAGCTCCTAATGTAATATGTAAGCAGACAAGCTTTTCGGGTGTCGAAGTCATGCCTCTTCTTCCAGAAGAATCTCTGGATATTGAGATTCCTGAGGAGGATTTGGAAATCAGTTTTTCAAGAGCAGGTGGAAAAGGAGGTCAGAATGTAAACAAGGTTGAAACCGCAGTTCGGATTACACACATCCCAACTGGTGTTGCAGTTCGCTGCACAGGTTCTTTTACATCTTGTGATATTGATGTGATCTCATTGAAGTCATGTAATCTTGTTTTGTTATTAAATTGGTTGTCTCACGACTCTCCATTGTTTATAAATCAAATTCAATTGCGAGTCTAATTTATTTGCACCACTGTGCAGAAGAGAGATCCCAACTAGCTAACAAGATCAAGGCATTAAGCCGTTTAAAAGCTAAGTTGTTAGTGATTGCTGAGGAGCAACGAGCTTCAGAAATTAAGCAGATTCGAGGAGACGCGGTGAAGGCTGAATGGGGACAACAAATACGAAATTACGTATTTCATCCATACAAACTCGTGAAAGACGTTAGGACAGGATATGAGACGTCTGATATTTCTTCTGTTATGGACGGTGATTTAGAACCCTTCATCAAGTCTTACCTCAAACACAAGTACACTATGTTATCATCTACCTCTGGTAATCGACCAACGTGAAGAGGATTAAATTATGGCTTCATTGCGTTGTCTAGCAAAAGGGATTCAGCATGTACCATATTGTGTTTTTATATTAGTTTTGAACCATTCACATCAAGTTTCGATCCTACAAATTAATTAGTTTGTACTTTTAATATAGAAGTACTATAATTGGACTGATATTTTTTTTGAATGAAAAAAAATCTAATCACAAGAAACGAAAATCAGACCGAAATTATGGAATATAATAGACCTATTGGCCATACATAATGACAAGAAGGCTCAAGTGATGTGTGCCTGCTGTAATTGAAATAATGGAGGAGTGTGGTCGCAGAGAATTGAGAGAAAACAGGATGGAAATGCCTACTTAGTACATTGCAGTTATATTGATTCTAGATTCTAGATGTATCATTTTTTTTTTCTTGGGTATCAAATGAGGATAAGCAGATGATTCACTTGGTCAATAAAGGGACCTTGTTTAAAATCAGTTTGTGAAGGAGGATTTGGCCTACGTTCTTTCTACCAGTCATGTAAACAATGCCCTTTTTTTATTTTTTTGTAACCTAGGGCAGATAGGGCCTACGGCCCCCATGGATCCCCCAATATCTAGCGCTTTTTTTGGGCTTTGCCCTCCTCAACTAGGCCAAATAAATCTGAGCAAATAATTAATCCATAGTTAAAGTGAAGTGGAGCACATCCTATAGCAATCTGTGCCAATATAGATGCCACTTTTTACCTACAAGCGCAGTTCCAAGGTTTGAACTTTTGTTCTCACCTTGAGAGTGTCAATCGCTTTACCCGATACTCATTGGTTGTAAACAATGCTCTTTGGGCCAAGCAAACATGGGGTCTTATAATCTCCTTGTGGTTCTTTGCTCTCAAAGACTTTGAAGATGAAATGCTTTGATTTAAATAGTGCATCCTTGGTAAAAGGTGAAATGCTTTGATATGAAAAGGTGTCATTCAATTTTTGAAACTATAACATCATCTATAGAGAAAAGTCAGTTTTAGGGTATCCATTTTTTAAAACCACCTTCTATGGTGGCCTATGTGATCACCAACTATTTTTACTTGCTAGGTTTTTTGGAATAAGAACGATTATGGAGCTTATGAACTAGACATACTTTCAATTTCTTCACACCGGGATTCATTTTTTGGGAGATATTTTTGATCTATTTCCCTACTAATGAAAGACCTACATTTGATTTGGAAACCTCTAAATAACAACCTAAGTGATGATAATATATACAACTCACAGAGCATACTTCAATTTTTTTTTACTATATTTTAATTTTTGGATAAACTTTAGTATAATTTACTTCTTTTTATTAATTTAATATTTTTTATAAAATTACTTAAATATAATAATATTTAATTGTTTAAGTTAAGGAAAAATATATGATTAGATTGTCCAAGATATTGAAAAACGTGTATTATATTTTACTCTAAAAATAAAAAAGCCACATCAAAGTTTCATAAGTTAAAAAATACTGTAGTTGGCAAAAAAAAAACTGTAAATGTGCTTTATTGTGATAAATTTATTTTAACATTATTATCAATAATATGTAAAATAGTAAAATGCATGGACTACACCCTTTGTTTTACCTAAATTACAAAAACATCCGCTTTATTTTAAAAATGTATATAGGCCTCCCTTAAAATTAAAATGTATGCAACCAAAACCTTCTTTATATATTTGAGGTTTCAATTCCATATCTACCAAACGATTAGTTGACTGTTATATTTGACTATCAAACATTTGCTTTAAACAAAATACTCCTCTTTCAACAAATGAATACACACACACATATATTTGTCTAAATTTTTTTTATACAACTAAAAAATAATTCTATTAAATATGTTCAAACTTTACAATATATTATGGAATTTTTAATTTTCTTATCATATTCATAGGAACTAATTTATCTAATTTGTTTAGTACATCTAGAAAAAAAAACTCCTATTTTACCTTCATATAGTGGGGCAATTTGTAATTAGTAGAGTTAGTGATATAACATATGTTGGGGGTATGATGAGATATAAAACCATTAATAAGGAAGGCACAAGTTATGAATAGTTTAAAATAATGATATCATCGATTGTGGTAAAAGAGAGTAATAAAGTAGTTATGAAGTTCACCTAACATTTGTGGACCTCAGAAGATGGAGTACATTGTAAATGCATTTGAAGATGTAATGAAAGTTGGATGTAAATTTGTATTATAATGTAAATGTATTTGTCAATGGATGGACATTAACTCATTAAAAAAGGCACATGAACTTGTTGCTGGATGCCCATAGACATGTCAATGCAATTCTCTGCACTTGTTAATATATTTATATATCTTTATATAATTGGTCAAACTACTATCGGGTTATGAACAAGTTATAATTTAATATTAGTGCTGACATATTTATAAACTACATTTGTTATTTTAATTTCATATTGATGATGTGGACATAATATTTGGACAAACAAAAGAGTTGTCATTGCCAGTTGCCTCACTTGTCTAATGCATACAAATAGACTTGTCAATGGAAGCCCATATGCTCTTGTTGGTGGGTGCTTATGCACTTGTCAATGCACTTGCTTGCACTTGTTTATATATCTTCATGTTAACATAATATGGACATATTGCAATGGAAGTTTATAAACACTTTGATAACAATTCCCAGCCATGTGCACAAATTAGGATAAGCTTAATTAACTACTAATATCAATTCAATACAATGAGTCACTAATATCAAGCAAATTAAGTTACTAAATATATTTCATGAATGCATCCTACAAATTTTAGTTACTATCGAACTTGCTTGTCTATTTTGTTCTCTTCATTTGACTCCACTTTTGCACCAAAGACAACACTCTGTCACCATGTATGTTGTTCTAATGAGGTACAAGCTACCACAAGAAATTCTCAAGAAGAATTAATATGTTGTCCACCTACACCATATTTTGTCATTAACAAGTTTACCACCCATATTAACAACTATTGCTGCCCTTGTTAACAACACATTCTAACTTTGTATTTCCAAGAGTTCCAACTGCAAAAATAGTTGTCATGAACACATACCACTCATATGAACAACTATTGCTACCCCTATTAAAAACACATTCTAACTTTGTATACCAAGAGTTACAACCATACAACTTTCACACCGTGTTTATTAATTCCCACTTTTAATGCAAAAATATATCACAATACACCCAAAAACACAGAAAATGGTGGACAAAATCAATGGAATTCGTTGATAAGAGAGATGGAGACGCTGAAGATGCTAGGGTCAATGGGTAACTTGACAACAATGCTAAGAATGGGTAAATATAAAAATTAAAATTAAAGAAATTTGAGACTGTGTATGAAATATGAATAAGCCTGGGAGTGAGACGAATACCTTTAGATTCAAGTTCCCGAAATTTGCAAAAGAAGAAAAAATTTGCGAAAGAAACGAGGTGAGCTTGATAGGGTGATGAACTATAGTTATCGGGACAGAAGCACAACGTTTCCTCCATGATGACAGAGAATGAAACACAATAGCGCCAAACAACCAACCACAACGGCCACAAAGACGAGCTCATCTTGATGGGATGATGACCTAGGACTTTCAAGCACAAAGAAAAAGAAGCTATCAAGGAGAGAGAAGAAGAAGAATCTATCATAGTTTTACTAAAGATATTATAGTCTTTTGACAATTCGATTTTATTGCACTAATGTCCCATGGGGCATAGGACTTGCTTGCAAAATGGAGATTTCAAGGGAGCTTAGCATAGCACAATCTCTTGCTTGAGACATCAGTGCAATTTTCTCAAAAACAAATTAGAAAAAGGATAAAACTTAAATTATTTAAGAAGTTTTAGCCCAAATTTGGTAATTAGTAATGATGAAGGGTGTAACATCCTAAATTTCATTTGTAAGATATGGATTATTTAAGTATTATTAAGGGCTAGAGAATAATGAGAAAATATATAGATTGATGTTAACGTAATAAAACGGTAGAGATAATATGATTTTGTTAGCAATTATAGCTATCTATGACTAATTATGAAAATAATTAGCTACATTTAATTAATGAAAATTCTCATAAATTCAAGGGATGAAAGGAAAATTCCCCTAAATAAATTTTATGAGGCCCAGAGGATGAATGAAGGTGAAAAATGAATTAAGATAAATTTTCCAATACTCACTGGAATTTACATCTAATTAAAGAAGAAGAGTTAATTAAAATTAAATATGAAAAATACCTAAAAGCCTCCAAAAAGTGATCTAAGGGAAGGAAATATTAGCCCAAAAGTTATAATGTATTATAAAATGATTTCTAGTTCAAAATAATATGGAGATTAATTTTTAGGATTTTCTATCGATAAGAGCATAAATTTGGAAAAATTCTAGGAAAAATAGTAAATGTTGGAAATAATGTATAATAAGAATTGGAAAGTACCCTTGAATTATTTGGAGACTAATGACAGTTAGTTTAGAATTTTTGAAGATAGTCGATATATCAACTTTATAGAAAATTCATTTGGCAGCTCACATTTTTCCTTAGAATTAAAGGCCAACTAAATGAACAATTACTTGTTCACTTTCAGCTAGCAATTCACGTCAGTTTTGGGCAGCAAAGGGTAACCAATGGTATTCAAGTAAAATTACATAAAGTAGAGGGCAAGTTAAGCATTGAAATGTTAACAATTGATTAATTAAATAAGGGTTAAGGTGCTAAAATAGCTATGAAGTTTGTTCAGAAGTGTAAAAATAATCATAAACTATTTTTGGGTGCAAAATTAGATAACGGTGCAAACCATTAAAGTAATGTTTAAAACCATTGACTGTAATATCCTGATATTTTTAGCTCCATAGATGAGGAGTTCAAGATGAGTAAAGGGCCATAATTAGTATAGGAAATTTTCTAAATATTTCAGGAGACTCTCATAAAAATTTTAGAATTTTTTGCCACCTAGAACTCCCAAATTCTGATAAAAAATTTTTAGAGAAAAAATTCTAAAATTTTTATAAGAGTCTTCTAGAATATTTAAAATTTTTTCTTTATTGATTCTGGCCCTTTACTCACTTTGAATTCCTCACCTAGGGAGCTAAAAATATCAGGATATTACAATTAACGGTTTTGAATAGTATTTTAACAGTTTTAAATAGTACTTTGACAGTTTTGCACATTTTTCTAAAGTTCATGGTTACTTTTACACCTAAAAATAGTTTATGCTTATTTTTGCACTTTTGAGCAAACTTCATAGTTATTTTAGCACCTTAACCTATTAAATAATATTAGAACATTATTCACTCCCCTTCAGCTGCACAACATGTCTAGAACCCGGGAAAAGGAGAGAAAAAATGTGAAGTGAGGTGAGAGAAAAAGAAAAGGGAAAAAGAAGAGAAGGATCAAGCAAATATTCAAGGTAAGTGCTGATCTACCATATGGTGATGCCTTTCATGTTATTGTCTTGAGTTTGTGATTTGTGGAAGCATAAGTGTAAGGGAAAATTTTGTCCAATTTTCTAAATAATTTAGGCAAGAATGATTTATGTTCCAATCATGTGATTAGAGCTAGAATTATGGAATGGAAATGGCAAAACCAATTTGTTTTCCCAAATCTTGTGAGTCTTGGTCTGTATAGGGCAGAAAGAGGGAAAGATTTTGCTTATTTTGATGCTTTTATTGTGTTCAAATGGTGTTTTTGTGTAGGATTAACCTATCACTATAATTTGGGAGTATTGGTAATAAGTATAGGATTTTTGGAAAGCTAGAAACCTTATGCTGAAATTTTGGATCCTAGATATCTATACTGTCTGTAGGCATTTTATGAGTCTGTGACTGAAATTTGCATATTTTGATGTTTCCATTAGATTCACATGAGGATTTTGTAAAAGGTTATGTAACATCTTGATATTTTTTGAGGTCTAGATGAGGTATTTAGGATGAACTAAGGGCCTTAGTCTTTAGAGAACTGAGAGATCTTACAACAATTGAAGTGAAATATAGAGAAGGACCTCTGTGCAAAGAGGAAAAATTTTGCAAACTTTCAGGTCAACATGTGGACAGGTCCAAGAGCCTAAAAAATTCCTATAAAATCTCAAAAAATAGTAGAGGGCGTCCAAAACAGTATGGCGTGATTAGAATGATGTTTCAAGGTCTGAGGAATTTTTATGAATTTTTTGATATTTTCATAATTTTTGGTCAGACAGGAGTTTTGGCCAAAAACTATAGTATCATATATATATATAGGGACCTCAATGTTCTGGACTGGGATTTAGGAAAATTAGTACATTATTTTAGAAAATTTATGATGTAGTAAAAATCCAAAAAGAACATCGGTTATGTGAACAGAAACCCTTGAAAATTGGTAAAGCGCTGGTAAAAAGGGTTTTTAAAGAAAAATTTATTCTGGCATTTTTATATGTCCAAAAATTCTAAAATTTTAGCCTCATGGTATTTTTAGAGAATTTTAGTGAATTTTTCCGAATTTTTAGACAAGCATAGAATTTTCTGGAATTTTCTAGTTTGCAGGTCAATTCCGACTAAATTATTGGATGAAATTGGGTTAGGGGAGCCCTTGGGCCCACATGAACGTGGCAGCAACCTTGCTTAAGGGGGAAGGCAGATTTTGCACATGGAAAATATGAAGAAGGGTGTGGAAAGACACTTGTCAAAAAAGTAGAAAAGTTTTCGGGAAAATTACATCTAAAAACCTAAAAATATTTGTACTTTGACCCCTTTACACCAACTATAAATACCCCCTCCCCCTTGCCTCTCCAAAAAGTGCTTCCCCTTTCCTCCAAGAAGAAATCCCACCCTTTCAAAGTAAGCCTCTTTCTGAAATAAGTTCGAGCGATCCTGGCCCGATCTTCGATCCAAGTAAGTTTTGGTTCCCTCCCTCTTTTAAATTATTTTATTTTCTAGTAGTTTTTAGAGTAGTTCTAAGGGGAGGTTTTGTCTAATTGGGATGGCCTAAATAGTGAACCTAAAGGGAGGTTTTATCCAACTATCTTGGCTAAAACAAGCCTTCTTAAGGGGAAGTGTTGTTCAATTTTTTAGGACTAAGATAACATTTCCTATGGGGTGGTGCTGTCTTACTGTCCTAGACTAAAATAACATTTCCTAGGGGGAGGTGTTGTTCGACTGTCCTAGACTGAGGTAGGATTTCTAAGGGGGAGATGCTGACCAACTGTCAGGTCTAGATAGTTCGGTGGGCACATCTAAGGGGAGATACTGTCCAACTGCTCTAGCCTAGGCAGTGGGGACAGGCCAGCAGTAAGGGCCTATGCTTGATGAGTTGTATAAGGTGTACTACAAAGGGGTACAGGTAGGGGAAGGATACGATTCAGGTAGTGGGGAACCAGGACCCTAAGGGGTACATGAAGGAAAGGGCTATAGTATATCGATAGAGGCATACATTAATGCCTTACACTGTGGTCTGTGTAGGTATTACAGAGCAACGGACCAGTAGTCCAGCAGTACTAGAAGATAGCCAGCTAGTGCCACACACTGCACAGGAGTATACGGTAGCTAGAATCTCTACCCTTAACTTGATTGCTCTGTTTGTCTGCTATTTGTTTATTGCTTGTATATCATGTTCTGGTTGAGCTATCATGTATGTATGAGATGTATGACTATATGTTATATGCCTTGGCTATTGAGTAGAGTAGAGTTATGTGCATGCTCTCCGTACATGGTAGGTGTAACATCCTAAAATTTTTATAGGTCCAAAAAAGGCATTTTAGGCCAAAATAGTGTTTTTGGGGTAAATCGAGTGGCGTACCCTGATATTTTTTAAGGCTTAGATGAGGTGTTTGGGATGGACAGAGGGCCTTAGTCTGTAGAGAATTGAGAGATCTCATAACATTAGTAGTGAGACCTGGGGAAGGACTTATGTGCAAAGAGTAAAAGTTCTGTAAAATTTTGGGTCAAAATGTGGATAGGTCCAAGGTCCCCGAAAACTCCCATAATGGTCTTACTCATAGTATATGGCATCCAGGACAATATAAAGTAATCAGAACAATTTTTGGAAGTCCGAGGAAAATTTATGGGATCTGCAAATATTTTGGCCGAATCAGGTCCTTGGCCTTAGCAAATATTTAGCGACCTTAATGTTCTGAAAATGGACTTGGGAGAGTTAATACATTATTTTGGAGGATTTATAAAGTTGGTTGGAGGCCTGGAAAAAGTCTAGAGATATTAGCTGAAATTGGCTAATAGCTAGAAAAATGGACTTTTTAAGAAATTTATTCTAAGAGTTCTAAATATTTAAAAATTATGAAATTTTAATGGTATCCTCCTGGTAGTCTTAGAGAATTTTGGTGATTTTTTTTTGGAATTTTTGGACTATCAAAGAATTTTCTAGAATTTTTTAGTTTTTGGGTCAATTCGGAGGAAATTGTTGAATGAAAGTGGACCAAGAGGGCCCCTGGGCCCACATGGATGTGGCCTAGCTTTTTCTTGGAGGAGGAGGAATTTTTTGGCATGTGAAATTCAAGAATTATGGGGAAGAGGACACTTGTCAAAAAAGGCAACATTTTTTTGAGAAAATTACACCTAAAGACCCAATAAATATTTACATTTTGACCCCTCCCCTTCACCTAAAAATAGACGTCTTCCACCCCCTTCCTTCACACCAAAAAACATGCTCCCCTCTCCCTCTTGAAGGAATTCCACCCCTCTCAACGTAAGCCTTTTTCATAATAGTTTTGAGCGGTCCTGGCTC
>JBAGKO010000011.1:23822456-23839573 GCA_037177275.1 Acacia concinna | reverse complement strand
AAAATACCAAAAAGATTAGATAATTAGATGATTAGAATTAGTTAATTACTTAGCACCTAGAAAACCCCCTAGTTAGTCTAGATAGTAATTAGGAAGTTGCTTAGGAATTCCACATAATAGCTCCTCGAGAAGAAAGATAGGTTGCCTCTATACTACATTTAGGTGCAATCTTTATGACGACTGAAAATACGACTAAATTCGAGCTTCAATTAGGATGCTTACTAAAAAATTTTGGATTCTGATTATGTTAATTTTAGTGGAATTGATGCTATTAGGTGTGGAGGGGGTACTTTAGTAGTTTGGAAGTCATCCTTTAAAATTCATGTTCTAGACATTGGGCCTTATATATGTCACTACAAAATCAATGACTCAGATACTTCCTTTTCTTGTTATATTACTTTCGTTTATGGCCTTCCTTGAATTTGAGAGGTATATTATGGAACAGCCTTTTGAACATTGCTCATTCTATGAATGATCCCTGGATGATAATTGGAGATTTTAATCAAATACTTAATTCAGAAGACAAACTCCTTTGTAAAGGAGAAAACAGTAGGATGGGGGACTTTCAGAATTGCCTTGATGAATGCAATCTTATTTTGGTAACCCAAAAGGGCCCTGCTTTTACTTGGACAAACAATAGAAAAGGGGATAGTTTTTTATTAGAGAAAATAGAGATAGCATTTATAAATCACCAATGGATCTCTCTATTCCCATTCTCCATGATTAGTGTATCTCCTATTGATGCATCAAATCATAGTCCAATTATATTCATGCATGAAGAAAATATGAAAAAAGCCAGATTTAGAAGATTTGAAAACTTCTGGTTAAATTTCAAGAAATGTGACTCCATCATTAAGAATTCTTGGTCTCTGGATACTCAGGGATCTCATTCTTTCAACCTCTCTTATGAAATCAGCTGCACTCTAACTGATCTTTCAACTTGGAATATGAAGTATATTAGTAATTTGCCTTCCTGAATCAAAAAGGTTGAAGAGGAGGTAAATAGAATCTCTGTCTTTTTCAATGTTGAATGAACCCTCTGCTGATCTGGAGAAAGAATTTTCCTATGCAAGACATCAATTAGAATTTCTTCTAGAATGTGAAATCAATTTTTGGTCACAAAGTGCTAAATTAAAATGGTTATGTGATGGTTAGAGAAATACTAAATTCTTCCACTCTATTGTTTCTAAAAGGAAGTCAAGGAATTATATTAGGAGTATGCAGAGAGAGGATGATTTATGGGATGATTCATGGACCAGTTGTGCTAGAGAAATCATTAGAATGGCAAAAAGGCATTTTGATAAAGTCTTTAGTGAGGAAAATGTTTTATCTGTTCAAGATATTCTATTAGAAATGGATTCAATTGATATTTCTAGTATCTCTCATGAACACTTCCAATCCTTTCTGGTTCCTTTTATTGCTGAAGAAATCAAAGAAGTAGTCTTCTCTCTTCCAAAAAACAGTGCTCCTTGGCCAAATGGAACTCATGGTTTCTTCTTCCAAAAATATTGGGAATTGGTTAAGGATGATCTCCTTAAAATGATGCAATCGTTCTGGGAATTAGAACACATCCTTAAAGCCTTCAATAAGACTAACATCATCTTGATCCCCAAATCAGATCAAGTCCAATATTTTAGGGATTTGAGACCAATTAGCCTCTGCAATGTGATTTATAAGATTATTTCAAAAGTCATCTACTTGAGAATGAAGAAGATGTTGGACAATTACATGGCACCCTTTCAATGTACTTTTCTCAAAGGTAGGAACATTATTGATAATATTATTCTTGCTGCGGACCTTATGAATCAGATTCACTCCTCTAAGCAAGGAAGGAAAAAGCTTATTGCTTTTAAAGTAGATTTTTCGAAGGCTTTTGACTCTTTATCCTAAAACTTCATAGTTAATGTCCTTAAAAAGATGGACTTTCCAGATAAGTGGATTGTATTGACTATGCAATGTATTACTAGTGTACAATACCAAGTTGTTTTCAATGGGTCAGTCACCAATTCATTTGTCTCTTTGAGAGGTATTTGCCAAGGAGACCCCCTATTTCCTTACATCTACATTCTGGCTGCTAATATCCTCTCCTGTCTTCTAAACTCAATAGAGCACACAGGTAATCTTAAAGGTATTAGAATTAGTAGCGATGCTTAGCCTATCTCCCACCTTCTATATGTTGAGGATTCATTTTTTTTTCTTTGAAGGAACTGATTCTAGTATCAATTCTATGACATTTTCCTTGGATAAATATAGTCGTTGGTCTAGTCAATAGTTAATAATGCAACATCCTCGATTATATTTAACCCTAATTTATCTCCTACTCAAAAAATGAATGTTTCAAGTATTTAGGTGCTCGCTTCTATAATAAATTAGGGAAATACTTGGGTACTTGGGTTGACCCTGGTAGGAACAAAAATATGGTTTATTCACAAGTTGTTAATAGTGTTGACAAGAGGACAACTGCTTGGAAGAGTAGGCTTCTATCACAAGCTTCTCGGCTTTCTCTAATTAAATCGGTCTTGTCAGGGGTTAATCTGCATATTTTATCTTGTATCAAAATTCCCCTATATATCTATTCCTCAATTGATGCTAGATGTGCCAATTTCTTTTGGGGCTTTAATGGAGATCAAAATAAAATCCATTTAGCCAGTAGAGATCTTATTTTTCGATCTTCGAAGGAAGGTAGATTGGGTATCCATCCTATATCTAAAGTGAATGACTCCCTTTTGGCTAAACAACTACCCTAGGTACTCTCCTTGCTGAAACTTTGAAGCAAAAATATTTTGATATGTCAGCTGATATTATCATAAAAAAGCCTTACAATTCATCTTGGATTTGTTATGGAATTTACCAATGTTCTAGTATCATTATGAGGAATTTATGTTGGAAAATAGGATTAGGAGAATCAATCCCTTTAAACCACCCTTTGTAGCGGCCCATGCAAACTAGATCTCCAGTTCCCTCTAATTTGAGAACTGTTAAAGATCTATTGGTGTATTCTCCATCTTCTTGGTGTCCAATAAGATGGAATACTCCTTTGGTTAAATCATTATATTCTCCAACCATTGCCTCTTCAATCCTTTAGACTCCTGTTTCCTTCATGAATCGAACTGATTGTTTACTCTGGAATAAAAATTCATCAGGTGAATATTTGGCTAAAGATGGTTTTCGGCTCCTTTCATCACCTCCTCAACAAGGAATTAATAATGTTTTCTGGAAATTCTTGTGGTCAATTTCACTTCCTTTTAAGGACCTACTGTTTATCTGGAAATTGCTAAATGAATCTATTCCCTCAACTGATGTCCTAAATAATCATCATCTGCAAGTGCAAGGTTATTGCTGTTTTGGCTGCCAGGACCCTTACTCATTAGACCATCTTTTTATACTTTGCCCTTTTACCAGAGCTATATGGTTTGGATGCATGTCTATTTCTTTTGATTTCACTTCCTTTGATGATTTCAAGCATTGGTTAAAAAGGATTGTGCTCAGACTTTACAAAGATGGATATCTTGAAGAATTGTCTCTTATGATAATATTGGTGGCCTTATGGAGATCTAGAAATCAATGTGGGGTTATCTTTTGACCCTTCTGGGTTGAATAAGGAAATCAAGTTCTCCACTTCCATCAGTAATGCAGCCTTCAGTTTAAAGACCCAATCTTTAGGTATTTGTCCTGAGGAGCCTAGTACCTTCTCTCCTAATGCCTCTATTTCGGGTTCTGGTTGGTCCATAGTTTTTTCTAAAGGGAAGTGTCTTCAAATTCTTACATGCTATCAAGGAGACTCGGTTCAAAATATTAAATGGAAGATTAAAAAGGCCTGCAAAAAATTCCTTTCCTGGGCCTTCGCTCTGCTCTCTTTTGGATTACAAACTCAATTTTTTTCAATCCTTCAGTCCAGGAACAAGTCTCCATCTTCTCGCTTAATAAAAATTGGTTCCAAAACCTTAACAGGTTAACTAACTCGACGGACATAATTGTGCAAGATTCAATCCGGCTACTGAAGTATTTTGATTTAAATATTGTTGCTTGTGTTCTTTCTTTCCAAGATAATTTGTCTGGTCTCTTACAGTTGTGTCCTTGTTTGACTGTAGAGGCATAACTTTGTATCTTTTAATATTAATGAATTTGTCTATTATAAAAAAAAAAGAAAAAAAAAAGAAGGGCTTCTCACACCACTACATTTATATAGTATAAGATAATTAAAATTTAGCATTTTTGAACTATTTATTTATTTTATAGTAATATGATATTTTATTAATAATTTTATAAAGCATTAAATTTAAACTATTCAAATTTCAATCTAAAAGCTGAAATGAATAATAGAGGGTAAGAGAATAGTAAGAGTAAAGAAGGATAAACAATCCCCTCACTTAGCCTTCCCTTTTTCTCTTTGCCTTCCCACTCACTCTCACTCTCTCGCCTGAGCCACCAAATTATTGTCTTGGTTATTGCTTTGCTTGCATTAGGATTATTATTGAATCAAACTCGTATGATGCCATCTTGTTGGTGAAGGGGGGAGATGATCTCTTCACGCATATAAATTAATAATCTTAGAAACCATCGAGCTCACCAGACTTCATAATCAAAACACAGTCTGAAGATGATAGTGGCTCCAAGTAAAGATTTACAAGCTTTAATGCAAGCTAATTGTAATGATCACGCCATCATAGCATGTACTGTGGCCAGAATTGGTTACCTTTGAATATTTAGGAATAAATGAATCAACTGGAAAAGACAAATTATTCAAAAAGACTACAACAATTAAATTGAATTCAAACCTATGAACTAGGTTTCTTACCGCGTTAATAGGCTAAAACCATCTTCCTTGTTTCTTCCCTCAATTAGCGAATGGGAAAAAAGAGATCAATTGGTGATGACAAATGCATACGGTGTAACCTTCAATGTGTCTGTCATTTTTTCTCTATTTGAAGAAGTTGGTGTGTATTTTCACACTACGGTGCTATATTCACATTCGGCAAAAAGTATGAGTATTTTTTGCATCTTAACTCTTAAAATTAATTAGTGTGGGCTCACAAAATTAAGAGTTAACGAACATTTAACTTGGTCAAAACTGACAATTTTGTCCCATTTATAGAATGTTCATGGGCATTTTTTCCCCAAGTAATGTATATAGTGGCAAAAGCGCATATGGATGGTGCAGTCAACAAAAGACTCCAGACTAACACCTTGAAACCAGAAATAGAAAACATAACAGACAAATCATGTTTCGAAAGAAAACCATAGAAGTGAAATTTTTGTGCTCTCTATATTCTAGCTTCAACATGGTCAAGAAGAAACTTTTTTTTTCCCCTCTCTTTACAAAAATAAGAATGGATACACAAACATTTAAATAATGGATTGAATAATGAGATATACCCCACTGCATATATTGAGGATTTTCCAACTGTAGAAAACCTGGAAGAACAACTGCCACCATGATCTATCACACTAAGTTGGTAATTTATAGTTTGATCCTTCAAAATAGAAACAATATGCAGGTTCAATTTCTGGCAAGAAAGGTGATTAACAAAAACCTCACATTTAAAATAATACAACTCGAATGCATTGCAACTGAAGTTATCCAGCGTCTGCTTTTGGAGAGGATTAATAAATAAAAAATGTGGTTATCGCACATCTGTTTATTTGAAGAAAAAGATAAAATCAGCACATATCAATTAGATGGATGTAAGCCATAAAATTAACCAAACGTCTATCCTACAGGCTACAGAGCTAAAAGGGCTCCACTTACCCGAGACAACGTGTTTCATACTTTTTACTTGGATGAAGTAGAAGATAAAACCCCAACTTGTATTAATGGGCGGCCTGGAAGCTTTGCCAATTCATTGCTTCCTTGCAGAAGGGATGCTCTTTGTGGATTTGAAAGCATCAGTTGCTGCATGTCCTTTGACAGTAAATTGAAAACAGCATGAAGGTCTGCCCTTAGCTTCTGACAGCTTGCTGGGGAATCTACACTAGCCCTTCCAGATTGTTGCAGCTAGAAATTGAAATTGATAATTAACAAAAGTAAAACACCAAAAACGTTCATTTAAAATTAGATCAATCCTATTGTACGGCACTTAATATCCTTTAGAGGTTTATACAATGAATATTGATGCCAAGTATGTTCTATGTGACACTCTTGTTCACACCCAAGTAATGGCATGCTCAGCCAACAAAAGCAAAGGGAGTAAAATGAGACCTAGTCAAACTAACTTCTTTCTTCCAAGTCAATGCAAAACCAAGGAGTATTAGAAAGATAATCACAAAATAAGCGTAAAATGATGCTCGCTTTATCTCTCTCTCTCTCTCTGTCTTTTTTTTGGGGTGGGGGTGGTTGTCATCACATACCAGTGCTATGCCAATCAATTCAGCTTAACAGTTTGTCCAATTGAATGCTCCATCCATCCCTATATATAAAATATTTTTATTTGAATGGACTTATTCCTTTTTATGAGATACCATTTTGACTTTTTCTCTATGATAAATGTACTTTTTCCCATTTTGCCCTCATTCTCTCACATCATTTATTGCCCATATATTATCTTTCTTTATTTTTTTTCCATCATTGCTCTTTCTCTCTCATTCATAAATAGGGGTACTTTTGGAAAAACCATCCTATTTCCTACATATTTATTATTTTTAACTAACTTTAATTGTTTTTCAAAAATCTCGCGATTTAGTTAAAAGTATCTTATATATATGGACGGAGGGAGTATCATACAAAATATTGAATTAAAACGATCAAATGCTTGGATAGTCAAAACAATAACAAGTTGCATAATTATTGCATATCATTGGTGTAGGACCCTTGAAGAGCACGTTACCTGTACTTCTTTAGTAAGATGTCTCTCTATATCATTGAAGGAATCCACAATTTCCAACTCACTCATTTTGGATAGAAGCTGTTGCATGTCAGTTGTCATTCTTGAATGCCTCCACAATCTGTCTTGCTCTTGTTCTGCAACAGCCTGCCTCCTTCGAAACCACGGCATAAAGTTGGGTCCCTTCATAAATCGCCTGGCAGGGGAAAATAACCAAAGTAATAGTAAAATTTAGAATCAAGTTGTTGAAAGACTAAACACTTAACAGCAAGGTTATACTGTAAAATACAATTGTAAGGTAAGTGCAAATAGTATTGCATAACAAATACAGCTAAGAAAGTCCACTACCTATATAAATCAAGCCAGTTGGATCTCATTCGCTTTATTAAGAACTTCCCTGGACCTCTAGCAGACAAACTCGCAACAAATTCTTCAGCATTAAACGGAGGTAGTTGGGGGGGATCTGCATACGGAGAAGTTCCTTCTGATGGTGCAGTGGTCCTAAAATATGGACCAAAAGGGGCCAAAAAGTTTGTAGTGAGCTCCAAAAAATGCCTCCTTAATATCTCATTGTTAACAACTGACATTGACTCTTCAACCCTTGGCAACATCCCAGCATCAACAAGCCTATTTAAGATAGAAGTGTCTGGCTTGGTTATGGCAGAATAAGTACTCCAGATTGCTTCCTTATGTTCTGTCATGAGGCAAAGAGGACCATCCCTCCGCAGCTTAACTGCATTCAATAAGCTTGAAGGAGAAAACTTCTTTAGAGAAAGTTGTTGAATCCCAAGACCTTCGTTTCTGCCAGTGGAAGACCTATTTGAAAGGGTGAACCTGTTTGAATTAGGAGGAGGGCTTCCAACTGAAACAATATGGGGAATGTTGCGGAGGGCTTTAAGGAAAAACAGGTTAGTCACCCCCAAAACCATAGGGGGAAAAGTTTCACCTTCTTTTAGGGAGTTTAAGTGTGCAAATTGAGGATCATGGATGGTAAAATATGGCCGGAAGTCAACACTGCAAAGTAAAGGGGCAACCAAACTCACAAGACTGGCCACAGCTTCACAACACTGGGGAGGGGTGGGGGCAATGATAAGAATAGGTTCACCAATAAGTAACAGCTCCCAAAGCAACCAAAGTTGCAATAAAAGGCCTCGGAATGTACCAAAAATATCTGAATCATGGAAAAGACCTTGTGGGATATACTGGTTATTAGGCAGAAAGGGTGCCACTGAAGAAGCAGACTCTTCAAAAGATTCACCAATTTCGATGGGCAAGCTATGAGCAGGTGGCAAGTACACTTTAAGAGTAGCACTCCCAATTGGAAGATCCATTAGTTTACCAGGAATAGGAGCTGGCCAAGTAGAGACATATGTGGCAATATGCTCCAAAGCTTTCTTGCCAATGTCAAAATACAAGGGACCTATAATTTGTAGCAAAGGTCTGAACACACTAGAATATGGACTGTGAGACAATATGACCACAGACTTCTGCTCGCCTCCTCGCTTTAGCCTCTCATCGTGTCTCTGCCTATTAAAGACATAACCATACATGTATCTAAAATCATTGACATTACTGCTAACTGAGGTTCTACTGAGATTGCTTTTGTATATGGATTTTGAAGGAACCCCCCTGTCAACTTCAGTAATCTCAGAATAATTATCATTCACAGTTTGTGATTTTAGGTGCCTACATATTCGGAAAAAGAAAATAGAATCATGAATGCTTGAACGGTTTTGCTGCTGGGAAACAGAGTCTGGAAATGAACTATAAGCAATGTTAAGCTCCTCATCACGTGTAAGACAGTCTGGAGGATAACACTCTTCTACCAGTTGACCTTGTTCAAGATCAAACCTTATAGCACAAAGGGCAACAATCCACAGTTGTAAAGGTTCTGTGTCAATACTTGGATTTAGTTCTGTTTTAATAGACAAAGCAGTAGCAGACTGGCTCATGTTTAGAAATATAAAAGTATGAGCACTTGCAAGTCAAATGACCCTCTCCTTCATTTCAGATGACGTTGTGTGCTAGAAAAACCAGCAGAATCTTCATTGGCATTGGGGACAAGAGGTCTAATGAAAACTTTACACTTTAAAATTCTCTTGGTAATAAAAGTTTCATGCTTCCAAGCTCTCTTAATTGTCTCTACCTAACCAACAACTTGAAGCCTGAAGAGGATATAAAAATCATGTATTAGTTGGAAGATAAGATAATACTTTTAGGGGAAAGGAAAGGTAATATAAAGCATACTTTGGTTATCAGCTAAAACCCAAAAGAGATAAAGATGAACATATATAAGCTTTCAAACTACAAATTTCTAAAATAATATACTCCCTCTGCTCCTTTTTATAAGAAACAATTGCCATACATGCCCGTTCCTTTTTATAAGAAACATTCAGCCAATGTCTTATTTTTACCTTGTTACTTTCCCATTTTGCCCTTATTTATCTGCCCTATTTAATGTTAATAAAATAAATTTTCACAGCCCCCAGCCCCCAAAAGGCCAAGAGTATCATCCCCTTATTCTCCCTCTTTTACAGTCCTCTTTATTATAATAATTTCCATATTCTCTCTCTTATTTCTTATCTCCTCAATAAGTGTATTTTAGTCAAAAAGGGGTTACAATTTTGACACATTTATTGTTTTGAACTGTGAGATTTGGTTAAATATTCCTTATAAAAGGAATAGAGGGAGTATAAGGCGAGGAACTCAAATTCATACAACACTGATCAACTGCAAGATCTAAAATTTCATAAAGATCATCCCATAAATTTTCTCAGCGACCAAACAGTGGGCTAGAGATAAAAATTCACTGATTCACAGTCAGAATCCCAATGTCATATAGATCCAACAATTCTTTGCACAGTACCTAGAAGTAGGAAGTCGGTAATGCAGAAGATGTTCCACAGATGAATCCATCTAGATCGCCAAGAATGAACAACCAAACCCATTAACATAACAAAGAAAATCTCGAGAACAATTAACTTAAATGGGAATTTCCAGCATTGGGCAAGAAATTGAAGGTATAAAATTTTGGAAAAATATCATCAAGGTCCCAACAATGGAAAATAATATCGGAAAAGTCTTTATTGATAAGTGCAAAGCTACCGTTGCCAAGTTACGTGACCTAAATGATATTCTCTCTATAATTTTCTAGTTCCCGACCGCAAACCCTAACTTGCAACCCAAAAATACTAAATTATATAATCCAAAACATCAAACCTCAAACCCAATCCCCAACCATAAACCTCATAATGACAAATCCCCCATCCCCTAAGTGCCTATTTGGAAGCCCAACGCAAAATCAATTATCCATACAAACCTTGGTTTTGGCATTCTCTCCCAAACACCCATATTTTGATTAAATCGAGACCCTAAACCAAACACCCATATTTCAATTAAAATAAAGGGTTAAGGTGCAATAATACCCATAAACTTATGTCTAATGTGCGTCCAAACCTTAAACTCTTTTTAGGTGCAAAGTAACCATAAACACTCAAAAAGAGGGCAAAAATAACCGCTCAAATAAACCAAACTTCCATCAATTTTTGTTGTGGGCCCTACATTTTTTTGAAAAAAAAAATTGCCCAAGTTTTGAAATTCCCTTTATTGTCCCTGCCCTTCACTTTCGTCCTTCTATTCTATGAAACTCACACTTTTCAATCTCCGATTTTTACTCAAATCACCCAATGATGGTGGCATAATCCCACCCCAATGATGGTGCAAATCAAGCATAGGGAAGGGTCGGCTTTTCTTCCTCATATTTCATTGACCCTCCATCCATCATTGGCGTCGATCTCAACACCTCTATCGAGTTATCTATCTTCGAGATGATGTTGGCGACACAGCCATCTTGCTCCACTCCAATGGAGCCATCGACGGACACTTCCGAGAAGTGGGTCTCACGTTCCAATTTCTAAAGGATGTCCCCAAAACATGATCGTTCTGAGGAAGATAATCCACAAGATGAAGATGATTGAGAAGAACTACGAGCCACCGGTGGATTGGATGGACTGGGAGAAGCGATACTACACAAGCTATGATTCCACGATTTGCAAGGCACTAGGAGTGTTGCAAATGCAATTGATGAACAAGAGGCCAAGCTTGCCCTGGGTATGATTGCCTTGCTTGCATTGAGTGTGCCTACTTTGTCTTTTCTCTTGTACCATTTGGTGAAACATGTAAGCAGATCTTGGGAGGGATTCATCTTTCTTGATCTAATAGAAATGAGTCAATTAATTGATTAATTGGACTTAAGGAAATCACCTATGTGTGTGTACTTATAGTGATTTCAACCCTCTTTGGATTGACTCAGTTTCTATTATCATAGCTGATCAACTTTTTCAATAATTGAGGATAAAAAAAATTCCACTGATTTTAATTTCCGTTTTGTTTCTTCAAAGACGAGCTTCAAAGATTGTGCTGATGATGAGTTAAGTTTTGTTAGCTTTGAGCAAAGGGCAGAGGATGCGATTGAGAGGATGGGAGGCAGAAGGTGGATTTTATAGGGTTAGGGGTATTTTGGTACTTTCATGTGGCAATAGACAGAAGTTAAGTTGTTTTAATGATATGTTATTTTTGCTCTCCTTTAGAAACTTTATAGGTACTTTTGCACTTGAGAAGAGTTCATGGTGTTGAATGCCTATTGAGCATAAGTTCATAGGTATTTTTGCACCTTGACCCTAAAATAAATTATGAGACCATTAACCATGATTATCACAAGCAACCCCCACATACTTCAGACGCAGGTGGGTTAATGTTGGGAAACAAAACGGTAACAAAATTGATTTATAAGCATAATTGATCAAATCAAAATAGGGGTTTGAATAAATTTATACAAAACTATAATTGAAATGCAGGTAATAGTAGCTTATGAGATAACCAAGAATGTTTTTATTTTTTCCCCAATAATTGATGTTGGCATTTATACGGGTGTTTGGTAGCTTATGAAATTACCATTGTTTTGGGTTCATAATAGATTTGAGCATGTACATGAGTATTTATTAGCTTAAGAGATAACCATGGTTTTGGATTCATAATTGGTTTTGGAATGTATAAGAAGTGTTTGGATATTTCTTTGAAGAAAACCAAGATTTTAGCCTTCAATTATACCAAAAATCAATCTTATAAATCAATTACAGCCTAATCATTTTCCTGAAATCATAATTGTAAATCAATTTTATCAAAATCTATTACCCCGCCATTAATCCAAACACCTTAGGTAAGTGTTCTGAGCAACCAAGCATGAGGAAAGTCAAAGGATATGGTGGTTATTGATCAGAAAGATCATTCAGGGAATCAATCAATGGCTCTAGTCATAAGAGAGGGTTCCAACAATTTGAGGTGCATCCAGGCTTGGGGAGCAAGTGCAGGGCAAGTAATTACAATAATGAACTAGGGAAAGTGTGTAATACAGCCAAATCCAATGATACATGCCCCTGCTCCTTGTCCAAAGTCTAAAGAAGGCAAGATAATGATCGAGATGTTCCTATTGCGGTGAAAGGAGAGGGATCATGCACAGGCCATCCCATTGGCAACTTTATATTTTATGAATTCTCATCATAAATCATTTATTGATAAGATCTCAAAATAGAAATTGCCTCAAACTATCGATGAAGCGTTGAAGGAAACTAAGTGTAAAGATGCTGTGCAGAATGAACTGGAGGCATTAGTTAGAGAAAAATAAAACTCAGTCAGTTGAAGACTTACTTGAAGGAAAGAAACTGGCGGGTTGTAAATGGTTTTTCACAATCAAGTAGATGCAAGGCAAGACTGGTAGCTAAAGGGTACACTCAAGCATATGAAACTAACTATTAGGAAGTGCAGCTATATCGAAATTTAACACCATCACCGTCTTACTCTCAAGTGCAGCTAAAGTAGATTGGCTATTACATCAATTTGAGGTGAAGAAGGCATTTCTTAATGGATATTTAAAGAAATGTTCGTGTGCATTTTGGTAGTAACAAAGAGTGTAAGCTCAATATTCTGCATTATATTAAAATGCCCCTAGGAAATGAAATATTTTTCCAAAAAAAAAAAAGGACAATAGTGTAGGAGTATATACAGAAGTGAATTGGGCAGGGTGAGTCACAGATAGAAGATCAAACATTAGGTGTTCCAATTATGTCTGGGGAAATCTTGTTACATGGCATACATAGTATGGAGAAATCTATAGTTGCCCAGAGCAAAGCAGAGGCAGAATACAAATCTTGTGTATTAATCTTTCACCATTGCCTATTTTGATATTGAAGCCTTATGATTAAATTATATAATTCAGAGTAGTAGACCAAAGGGGGAAAAAAAACTCCCACATACTAGGCATAAAACCTCTTCATTGCCTATTTGTTAATTCTCATCTTGCTCTGGGCATACATCACTCATTTGTTTTTTTATCATCACAATACACCTCAAGGTTTTGTTCATGGACTTTCACATGGAACTCAATTTGGAGATTTTCATAAACGTGAAATTTGACTATTAAGCCCATACCAGACGTAAATCATGTAATGTGGCCACGTCAATTCTTAGCACTCAAAACAAAAATAAACCAATCTAGCATTCAGATGATATGAAAAGATGCAAGCAAAATCTGATAAACTTTTACTGAGCAATCATCTCCTTCATTTGAATAAACTTCTAATCTACACGCAAAAAAGAAAAAGGAAAACCAAAGTAGAAGCTTCAGGATCAAAATCCCATCAGAAGTAGATCCGTAATAAGCAAATTAAACAGGTGAACAGGACACCCAAATTGACAGGTAAAGCAGATACCTTTTCAGCGATGTCATTGTGGTAGGATGTTCGTCACTCTCAGCTTATCAATCTCACTCTCCTTCTCGATCGCACTTCATCTCCCTCTGGTTTTCTAGCGGTCTCACCCTCAAATTCTCTGTTCTTTCCTTCCTCTCTTTCACTCCTTCTCTCTTTTTTTACTTATGGAAAGTCTCTCATCCTCAATCACACGTCTCCGTTTCTTCTTCCCCCCCCCCCTCCGTACAGAAACTCAAACTCTCAGCGTTCTCTATCTCTCGATCTCGTCTCCTTGTCTACCTGCAAATACGCGTGACATCGATCAAATCTTCCTTCAAATCTGAAAAGCTGCTTGGTTCTATCTCGCCGGAGTCTATGTCCCTCGCTTCCTCTGTCGCCTGCTGCCTTAGCTGCAAGGAGAGTGGGCTTCGCCGAAGCAATGCAGTGTATCAACCACATTTCTCTTCCATATTTTCTTCTGTTTTTTTTTTTTTAAATTTCATGTAGTTTTTTTAGAGCTAACTCAATTATGTTTAGATAAAAGAATTTGGATTATCTTACTTCCTTGTCCCATTTGATTTAAAAAAAAAAATGAAGGAAAGAAAATAAGTTATTTAATTATATGATATACTATATTTTATTATATTAGATATTAATTTATAAGTCAAATAACGTAGTTTAAAAAAATTATAAATTTTAATATTTTAAAGTAATATATTAGTTTTTTTAAAATTCTCTAAAAAAATTAATAATAGATTTTTATAATTAAAACCAGAGAAAGTATAAAAAATAAGAAACTTGAATAGCAAAAGAATAGAAAAATAAGACAAAAAATTGAGAAATGAAGTGAGTAAGATTTCATTTGATCGAGAAAGAGGTAGGGAGAGAAGGGAAGGGAAAATTAGCATGTTCCCTTGTTTGATATGCAAATTTCATTCCATCTTCTTTAGAACTCAATTGCCTAAGCCCACCAATATTCCTTAAAGTTGGAAAGATGTGATTCCACCAATTTCTTGGTCAAAATCTCAAATAAACAAATTTACCTTTTCATCATCAATATATTGCTCAATATTACATTCAACTTATCATCTTCATCATCATATGATTATGGAGAAGCTTGTTGGAAACAAAGGCAAAAAGAATTTAATTTTTGGATTCAGACTTATTGTAAAGTTGAATTCAAATTTATTGTTAATATTATAACTATATAATGTGATAAGAGTCAAAATAAAAATTTTCTCATCTTTTTTTTTTTTCCCAACAAATATGCTTTCATCATCTTAACTTGTTCTTGTTATATACTTGTTCTCATATACAAGTAGCATATAAAAGCATGTAGCAAGTAGTTCAATATTTAACAGCAATACAACTCTGTATACTCAATTAGATACTGCTAACTGGAAATGTATAGGCAAATTATCTCTTAAACTGGTCCTCTCTAAACTACATAAAGGTCCTCATGACACATGCCTTTAATTGCCTGAGTCATGTCTTACACCTTGTCACAAGCCAGTCTAGCAAATGTTTAACCTGATAGTTCCACTTTGGGGTCCATGGAAGTATCACCACTAGAGCCTACTTCCAGCCCTACTCAACTACTAAAAATCCCTTTGCTACTATTTGTAACATCCCAAAATTTTCTTTAGGCCAAAATAGGGTATTTAGGCTGAAATAATGTTTTTGGAGTCGGCCGAGGATCGTACCTCGATATTTTTTAGGGCCCAGATGAGGTATTACGGATAAGCAGAGGACCTTAGTCTGTAGAGAACTGAAATATCTCACAACAATTGAAGTGAAATATGAGGAAGGACCTCTGTGCAAAGAGGAAAAATTTTGTAAAGTTTCGGGTCGGAATGCGAACAAGTTCGAAAGCTTGGAAAAATCCCATAAAATCCTAGTAAATATTACAAGGGTCCATAACAGTACAGAATAATCAGAATGATTTTTGGAGGTTTGAGGAACTTTTGGAGAATTTTGGAATATTTTAATAATTTTTGGCTGGATCGGGTTTTTGGCCGAAAATTAATATTATAAGATATTTTAGGAACTCAATGTTTTGGATTGGGATTAGAGAAAATTAATATATTATTTTAGAGAATTTCTAAGATAATTTGGAAGTTAGGGAAAAGTCCAGAGATATCAACAAAAATTGTTGAAATCAGCTAATCGCTCGTATAAGGGACTTTTTGATAAATTTATAAATTAATATGTTATTTTGAAAGAATTATAAATTTGGTTAAAGGCCAAGAAAAATTTAGAAATATCATATGAGATTGTTGAAAATAGGTTAATTGCCGAAAAAGGGACTTTTTGATAAATTTATTCTGGGAGTTCTAGATATTCAAAAATTACAAAATTTTAACAATAGCCTTTTGGTATGTTTAGGGATTTACTGTGAAATTTTCAAAATTTTTGGATGGCTACAGAAGTTTCTAGAACTTCCTAATTTTTTGGGCTGATCAAACTAAATTATTAATATAATTTGGATATGGGGGAGGTCATTTTTGGAAGCCAATGGTTGGTGCCACCTACCCCCATGAGGTGTCCTTCACATATCTCAAGAAGGGATACTTGTCAAGAGAAAAGGAGTGACACTATTTGAAGATTAAGAAAATTACACCTAAAGACACAAAAATATTTATAAAATGACCCCTCTTCCCCTATAAATACCCCTCACCATTTCCTTTTCTTCTCACACCAAATGCTCTGCCTTCTCTCTAAAACTTCTCTCTCTAAAGTTAGAGCTCTCTAGAAGGAAGTTATAGAGAAATTTCTAGCTGTCTCGGCCCAGTCTTCAATCCAAGTAAGTTCCGGATCCCTCCCTCTTGTGAATTCCTTTAATTTCCAACAATTATTAGAATAGTTAAGAGGAAGTTCTGTCTAATTGGGCATGTCTAGATAGTGAACCTAAGGGGAGGTTCTGTCCAACTATCTAGGCTAAAACAAGCTTTCTTGAGGGGAAGTGCTGCCCAATTGTTCCGGACTAGGATAGCATTTTCTAAAGGGAAGGTGCTATCTAACGATCCTGGACAGAAGTAGGAATTTTCTAGGGGGAGGTGTTGCGTGTCAGTCAAAAGGTCTAGTGGGCACATTTAAGAAGAGATGTTGCCCAATTGTCTCGGTTAGGGTAGTGGGGATGGGCCAGCAGCGGGGGACCTGGGCTGGACAGGGTGGTCAGCAAAGGGATGCAGGTAGATGATGGGTATGGTATAGGAAGGGGAAGGACTCGGTCTAGGTAGTAAGGAACCAGGACCTAGGGGATACAGAAAAGGAAGGGCGATAGTATACCAATAGAGGCATGCAGTAACAGGAATTATTGTGATATGTATATGTGTAGCAGAGAGGCATACTAGTAATCAGATGGCACCATAAACAACGAAACAGAGCCCTACACTGTGTAAGGAGTATACGGTAGCAAGAATCTCTACCCTTAACTTGTATTGCTTTGTGTTGTCTGCTATTTGTTGTATGCTTATATGCTATGTTCTAGTTGTGTTAGCCTGTATACATGAGAAGTATGACTCCCTGTTTATGCCTTAGCTGTTTGAAA
>JBAGKO010000011.1:23773161-23786010 GCA_037177275.1 Acacia concinna | reverse complement strand
AAATGATGAAAGCCGGATTTAGACGCAATGGGACACAGATCCCAAACATCATAATGGACTAACTCAAAAGGGGACACAACCTGTTTATTGACTAGAGGCGGCAAATTCACACAACGATGTTTGGCATATCGACAAGACTCACATGCTAAAGTTGACATAGAAGAAAATTGAGGATACAACTATTTTTAAACTGAAACATACGCATGATCCAAACAACAATGAACTTCAAATATTATGGTCTACTAGAACAAGCAACAAAATGCGGCACCGAATCATCAAGAAAATAATGGCCGCCAGATTCATAACATCTACCAAGGATACTCTTCATCGAAAGATTTTGAATCAAACAATAACCAAGGTAAAATGAGATAAAACAATTTAATGACAAGTAAATTTACTAGGGGAGAGAAGATTAAATGTGAGATTAGGCACATCAAGTACATATGATAATGAAATACTAGAGGTAGGTGTAACAATGCCAGATCTAATAACATGAACATGTGAACCATTGGAGACAAATATGGAGGAGGGATTGGCATACGATGCATAGGAAGAAAATAAATGACAATTACCTGTCATATAATCAATAGTACCAGAGTCTAGATCCACTTTGTGGAAGAAGTAGCCAAGCATGAAGGTTGATTACCTGTAGCAAGTGCATTTGAAGATGGAGTAGGAGTACCATAATCATCTATAGTAGAAGAGGTAGATGACTATGTTGCATTGGCAAAGCTACCACATCACTGGTCACGTTGGTGCTTACTCTACAATTTCAGCAATTCTTCTTAATGGACCCTCTTCATGACAATAATTGCAGGTCTAATTATGATAATTTGGATTTGAAGATCCACTCCCTTGTTAGGGCCCATAATTCTTGTGTTCAAAAGAACCACGACTAGCCAAAGCACTTGCATCAGAATGTACGGAGGGTTAATCACACGAGCAAAGGCATCTTTAAGAGATGGAAGTTCTTGACTAGATAGAATTTGAGAATGAATTGTCTTATAAGAAGGATCCAATACTTCAAGAAAGCTAATAATTGCCAGTGTTCCAAATTTTGAATTATAGTTTAAATTCCACTGCAGGAGGAATAAGCACCTTCATTTCTTCATACATTCACTTAAAACCTAATACAAAATCCTTCAAAGGATGCCCCTATTGTTAAGCTTGATAGAAATGCTTACAAACTTCATGAATACAGGATATATTTCCTTTCCTATATAACATGAATTATTGATAATTCATAATTTCTTTTACTATTGTACAATGACTAATAGAAGTCAAGATGAGAGCTGTAATGGAATTTTGAATTTGAAATAGGATCCAAGCATATGCTCTTTTCTAAGACATTGTCTTTTCACTATCAGTAGGAGGATCATCTGTTAAATGAGCATCCTTTTCATTACCCATCAAATAAACCTTAAGAGTGATGTTCCAGTCATAATAATTTGTCCAATTCAACTTGGACTCAGTAATCTTAGTAGAAATTGGGAGCACATTAGATTTTGAGTCAGCCATGAGAGTGAATAAAAAGTTCAACTAAAGAACAGTCAAAGGACTACTATAGGAGAACCCGTGAACAACTCAATAATCCCAAATTAATCACAACCACATAAACTGAATCAAACAATTATGCCAACAACCATCAATAACAATATAAAGACTAGAGAACTCACAAGTTGCTGTTGTAAATCACAAAGGAACAAAAAACAACCCAAAATGACGAAAAACAGAACAAAGATGCCAAATACAACCTGAAAACAATTGAATTGGGTCACGAAACCACCTGAATATTGTAGAAGATGCTGAGACAAATAAAACATCATTGGTTTGGTCAGAAAACTCCACTAGGGTGAAGCTCACACACTACTCAAAGGTTACTGTTAGAAGTTGTGAAGGCAGTGCATGGATGAACAAAGACAACGCGTGTGGAGTGACGCACCACCAAAAATGGATGAAACCAACATGATTCAATAGATCAGCACCTTCTGATTTCAATGGACAGGTGCATGCTCAATTTGGAGATCTGGAAGTGACAGTTTCAAGCAATTTATACCATTGTATCAACCCTCTCTTACCGAAAATGAAAGCGAATGGAAGCAACAACACAAACGGACAATCTAGAGACAGTATTGCTTTGATACCATGTAAAATAAATAGCCAAAATGTAAGAGATAAAAGTGTATAAATGTATTCTCTATATTCCATGTAATATTTTGTATAAGTCTACGTCTATACACACACACACACACACGTAATGAGAGCCTAAGGAGTAATGAGAGTTAATTGTGTACTGATTGTGTCCTGATTTGTCTCTGATTTGTTTCCATATAATCCCTACTTTATTTCCTTAATCCTAGATTCTAACATATCTCTAGTGGCACTTCCACTTTTGAATCATCAGCAAACTTCATCTTATCTACGAAGCAATATGTTGTCGGCCAATTATCTCAACATTGTCTGCCTCAAGTCTTTGACTTCCCAAAAAATGGAACTAAATCTCCTTCACTCTAGATCTACTCTTTCCATCACTTTCAATAATTGCTTACTTGCAGATGAAAGGGGTAGATGTTGTAAAGGATAGGCAACCTTTTAGATGACTTGAGAGATCACTATTATTGGTCCATTATTGAATGCCATTGTTAAGATTAAGAAACATTATATTCAAAAATATTCTTGTATTGAATAGGATTGATTTATACGCGTCTGTAACTATCATTACTTGTCTATATATTTATTATTATGTGTCTGTGAATATTATTACACGTCTGTATATTTATTATTCCACATCTTCCTACTTGTATATAAACCCTGCTATGTACATGGAATAAGATATAATTCAAATTCTCTCTTTTCTTCTATCTAACATGGTATCAGAGCTTCCAGGTTTTTTGATTTGCATTTTTTATCTGTTAGAGAGAGAGGTTTTAGGCTAGTGGTAATGGTCCCAACATCACCATTTGGGTTTTTTGGTGGTCTCATGTGGTGATTGTGTTCTAGGTTGATTGTTTCAAAACCCTTTGTTTGAGTTGTTTTGGTAATGTTCTTTTGAACTCTTTATTTGAGTCATTTTGAAATTTTAGGCTTTTTTCTTAAGTCATTTTGAAATTTTAGACTTTTTCTTTGAGTCGTTCTAATTAGGTTCTTTTGATTTTTTGGTCATTTATGAGGCTGTTCGTTCGTTGTTGTTGTATTTGTTTGTGTCTCTTGTGATATCTATGGTCTCTTATGAGACATTTAGAGTGTTGTTTAGTTCTTGTTTAAATTGATTTAGAGATTTTAGGTTGTTTAAATTTTGTTGCCTTTAGTTGCTATCTGATTCAGTTCTTGGTGAAACCATTCATTCTTGTTTTGGTCCCTGGTAAGATCGTTTGTTGCTGTTTAATTACATCCAAGCTACTTCCAACTGGAAGGAGAGTGTTAAGATTAAGAAACATTATATTGGAAAATATTCTTATATTGAATATGATTGATTTATAAGCACTTCACTACACACACAAAAGGTGCTTAATGACGGAATTTAGCGACAGAATTGTACGATTCTATCTCAAAAAAGATCGTCACTTATTAATTAATGATGGAATTATGTCGCTAAGTCAATTTAGCTACGGAATTCCACCCCTAAATTCTGTCGCTAATCTGCTGTTTTTTTGTGGTTAATTTGCACATTTATTATTATGCATTTGTATATTTATTATTATGTGTCTTCCTACTTATATATAAACCCTACTATATAAATGGAATAAGATATAATTCAGATTTTCTTTTTTCTTCTATCTAATACCCATATCAATTTCAATATTTTAGGGTTAGATTTGCCCGGCAAAAAAATTGTGGGTTAGGCTTTATTTTATCTTTTTTTTTTTCATTTACACATATTTAAAATTAATTAGATTAACATGTAAGCATTTATGTAATTACAGAATAATTGTTTTAATTAGCTTACTGAAAGCTTTTAGTTAATAAAGCTAAACACATTAAAATTGAAAGACTAAAAGTATATGTTTAGAACTTAAGGGATTAAATTAGACCTTGATGCAAACTAAAAGGACTAAATTTGTAATTAGGAAATTTTTTTTTTATTACATGAGACCGGGATCAAATCTGGATTGGGTGCCACATAGGACACTAATCATACCACACGGCTTGCCGTTAGTTGTAATCAGGAAAATTTTAATTATTTAATATAATTATTTTAATATTTTAAAGTATAAGCATTTAAAGAATGACTAAATTTATGTCAAGTTACTTAAATAAGTCCATATACTTGATCATAGTGTGTCATGTGTATTAGTCATCACTTAACGACAATTAACCCTAAAAATTGCTGGAAAAAAGTTTTCAAAGAAAGGGAAAAGAAAAACTAAAAATCAAAGAGCAGATGGGACGGAGGGGATAAAAAACTCAGTATATGGATGCAATTTTTTCTCTCTGATAGCATGTTTCTTGATAAACACGAATTGTTCTGCAGGCTTGAATACTCTTGCAAAGCAATTCAGAAGATGTAAATAGATCTTGACACATGGATGGCGGTGATATATTTATCTTGCTTATCAGCAATTAATTATAAATTATAAAATCCATTAAATACGGAAGTCTCCCAATGTTTAATAAAAAAATGGGAAAAAGACAAATAATACCCTCTAAACATTAAAGAAATGAATTGGATACTGCTTTTTTTTGGGGAAAAATAAATAAATATCCCACAAATATTAAAAACTTTGAAAGATGATTCAAATTTGATAAATGAAAAATTAAAGGTTCTGACCAAAACTCAACAGAGAATGACTAAATCTAAGCAAATAATGACTAAAACTCAATGGCAAATGACTAAAAATGACCAATTTTCTGTCTCTCATTTATCATTTATCAAATTTGTGTCATCTTTCAAAGTTTTTAATATTTATGGGATATTTATTTGTCTTTTTTCAAAACAAAACACTATCCAATTCATTTCTTTTCTGTACAATTGCTCAAAAAGCAAGCAAGACATTTATGGATTTTTTTTGGGAGGGGGGGCGGAATTTGCTAATCACATATGGGTATTGGTTAGGTGTTTGATATATTTTTCTTTGTTTTTGAAAACATTCCCAGCAATTTTTTATTTTAAGGTCAATTAACAGAGTTTAAGTGATGTTTCGGGTTAAGAGCTGATGTTAAAAAAAATTAAAAAAAAATTGTAATTAAGTCCTAATTAGTGAATTTAGTTGCAACAAGGTTCTACGAAATCACCACATTACACCGAGTTCTTAAGGGATATGCGTGCAATTAATTCTAAACATTGCACTCATATCATCAAACGATTTCATGTTCTTTAGAAAGAGATATATTCTTGATTAAACATGTAGGCTACAAGATCTTCAAAATCGATGTATTCAATTTTAATTGAAGAGAGCATGTTTATCTTTTCATCTTTAGAATTAATTGCATCTAGATCCCTTGGGAGTTCATTATAATGTGTTGATATCGTGGGACCTGGTTACTATTAAATTCACTAATTAGAATCTGGTTGCAATTTTTCCAAAAAAAAAATGATTAGTTATAAACTTACTTGATCTAAGTAACTTGATTTAAGTTTATTCTTTTAAAGAATTGGGTATATAATAATATATTTTAAACACTAAAAAAAGCAAAGATTTAAGGATTTATAAAAATGATAATATTTAGAAGTATACTTTGTTTGGAGAGTTGCCATTTAAATTTGCTAGGTTAACAATTTTCGTTAAATAATGCAAATTACAATGTTAAAATTAAGAGGAATAAAAATACACTTTTAAAACTTATTAAGGGACTAAATTGAAGTTTAAGGTAAATTTAGAGGACTGAATTTTTACTTTATCAAGAAAATTAAAAATTTGGAAGTTAAGGTGGAATAATATCTTATATTTAGGACTATAAACCCATTATCTAGCTCATATATTTAAAATGGGAGGGAGTACATAATTAACTAAGTCAATACATTTAACAAAATTTCGTTGAGTTTTAATAATAGAATGTACATTAATTAGAAATTTTGTAAACTTTAAAGGTTCAATTAAATTTTGTTGTTGTTTCAATTTAATTTTTTTTCCAAAAAAAAACTCAACTAAAAATTTGAACTTAAAAGAGATAAGTTAAAATATAATGAAATTATAATAAGGATTAAAAAAATAATTTGTTCTTTTTTATATTTTGGACTTCATTTTTTTGGTACACTAGGATAATTTAATTATATATATAGTTGAGCAGAAAACAAACTGATTTCCAAATAAATTAAATAATTCAATTACTGATTAACACATTGCTAATTAAGGCCCAAAGGGAAAGGAGGGGGTAGAAAAATGAGAAAAACCTTTTCCGGCTAGTGTGGTAAGCCGCGTTGGCAACAGTAGTGTTGCAAGCCATTTTGTTGTGTACAAGAAGTACAGATATATGTAGTAACTAATAACTAACTACTCAAAGAAGAGTTACACGTAACATTAAGAATGATGGATGAGGATTGAAACATGCAAGGATGGAGGCATGGTGCATATATATATTTATATATATATGTATACATAGAAGCAGAGTGAAGAAGAAGTAATTATAATAATGAGTATTTACAGATGGAGAGAAGTATCAATATCAACATCGGAGTAGTACTGCTCAAAATTGGATGCGGAAGCTCCCTGCGGCGACAAAGTTGAAGGTGATGAAGTGTTGTGGTGGTGGCGGCGGCCGTGCCTGTGGGGCTGATTAAGGCCCAGAGAAAGAGAGCCATGAACCAAGCTGGATGGTTGTTGTGGTGGTGATGCCTGAAAGCGCACAGCAGAAGAAGAATCTGAAGAGGAAGAAGAAGAGAAGAGCTTAAGGAGCTCTTTGCCCTCTCTCCTTTCCTTCACCTTCTCCAACTGTCTGAACCTCTCTTGCAGGAGAGCAATGGAGGAATTGACGGTGGCGGCGTCATGCTGATGATGATTATCTTGCCGGCGACCCATTTATTGTGCAGGTAGGTAGCTAGCTAGCAAGAGGAGAGAGAGAGAGGGGTGTATGTTGTGTGAGTGTGTATGATGTGTTGGTGGTAGATATATTTAATGGGGTGGGGTTTGGAGGGTAGTGGTTTGGAAGTGGTATATAAGTACAAGGGAGTGCATATAGAGGAGATGAAATTTTAGGTGTCGAGTGTTGAGCATTATTGAAGTCTAGCATATGGTGGCTTGCAGGTGATTCATTGTGGTATATGAATGAGAATCAGGCATCAGCTTCTGCCTCACTAAACGCCAAACGCTTCCCTCTCAAAACCCAAGTCTATCCCCCCAAGGCTCTGCCAAAAGCACTTTTTCTAGCCGCATAACTTCAACGGAGTCCCTCCAAACCCATCATGCGCACTAGCTTTTGGAACAACGCCTTGTGAGGAATCTATCCATTTCTTTTTTCTTATCTCTTTTATTTATTTATTCATTCATTCATTCCCATTATTACTCCCTCGCTAGCTACTTCTGTACATACAAACAATACGTACACACACACACATCTCCTCCAATTTTATTTAACAAGATACGAGAGACATTAATGCTTTCTTGGGTAATGACGCTACTCTTATTTATTTATTTATTTTACGACACTTTCTTCTGTTTGGGTTATTTCAAGCTTTCGTTGAAGGTGCTTTTCTTGTTTTGGAGCTTGAAGTGAAGGGTGGAGATTGTGCTGTGGACAAAAGACAAACCAGTTTGGGAAGGAATATTTTTGTGGAGATTGCCATCAATGATTGGGACCTGTTCATTCAGAGAGAGAAACAGAGTACCTAAACACTACGCATGAGCCCCGCCTTGCTTGATAGCTCATGAACCAATCACACAACAACATGAAACATTTGCCAAACAAAACCATACAAAGTCTTGGGTTTATATTATTTGTTTAAGAGCACAGTCTGGATGGATTGTTTAAGTGGAATAATTAATTAATTCAATACTATATATATATTAACAATAATGTATGTTATGAATAATGATGATGAAGATATCTATTGACTTATAACCCAATTAGCATTCATAATTAAATACGTTGTTGGAAAACTAAATTGCCATTTATTGTATGTATGTGTAATTCGATCAAAAGGTTAGATGATATTTATTGTACCATTTATCTCTTATTGTGACACTTGATAGTCTTTTAGAGGTCTATAAATTAAATAGAGGCTTTATATAAGTATTGTAATTACTGACAAGAAACACAAGTAAATGAGAACTGTTTCCTCCTTTCTCTCTCACAGCTTGCTCTTTTTTCTTATCTTAGGTATCTCAACGAATAACCATTCAAGTATATATGGTGGACTCAAATTTTATATACAACTGGCAAATAATGATAGAAAAGTCTTGTGAACAACTAAAACTTCACTTTTTCACTAGGTACCATTATGAAGTTGTTCATAGGACCATTTCGATCTTTAAAATGAGTTCGTCACTTGCAAATAGAGTTTGAGTTGATTATGTTCCAATATATATATGCTCTTGTTAAAAAAATTCTTTTCTATTATTTATCTAAAGTCTTGGGTTCATATTATTTGTTTAAGGGCACAGTCTAGATGGATTGTTTAAGTGGAATAATAGTATATGATAACAATAATGTTATGAATAATAATAATAATAATAATAATAATAATAATAATAATAATAATAATAATAATAATAATAATAATAATAATAATAATACAAATGTCCATTGACTCAACCTAGTCAACATTCATAAATACGTTATTGAAAAACTAAATTGTCATTTATTGTATGTGTAAGAGGAAAGGTTTTATTATATTCATTGTACTATTTATAATCTTATTGTGACACTTGATAATCTTTTAGAAGTTTATAAATTAAATAGAGGCCTTGTATAAACATTGTAAGAACTATTTCCTCCTTTCTCTCTCTGAGTTTGCTCTTCTTCTTATCTCATATAACTCTTTTACTCTCACATTGAAGTATATATGGTGGAATCAAATTTTATATGCAAGTGGTAAATACATCACATGAATAATAGAAAAGTCTTGTGAACAAGTGAAATTTCACTTTTTCACTAGGTACCATTATGAATTTATTCACAGGACTATTTCACTCTTTTTTAAAAATGAGCTCGCCACTTGTGATAGAGTTTGAGTCGATCATGCTCTAATATGCTCTTATTAAAAAAATATTTTCTCTTGTTTAAATGACTATTTAATTTATTCATGGTGTATTCACACTTGTAAATGGAATTTGGCTTGATTATGCTTCACTTTATTTTTGTTAAGAAATTAATTCCACTTGTTCTTAGGATTATTCCACTTGTTTATGGTATGTCCACTATTTGCAAATTAGGTTGTTTTTCCTTTATTTATGAAAAATATATATATTTGTTAGTCTTTTTAGTTCACAAATGAATTTCACTGTCGCCCTATGATACATGGGTGATGAAAATTCAGATTTTAATGAGCCAATTGGAATTAAATTGCTATATTAGTCGTTATATGAAATTTCCCCGTTTTTCTATTTGTGATCGGGGGGTATATACACTATACAGCCTTCCGTTGCTTGTTAAGAATTACTGAATTAATCAGCCACAGCCACAGCCACAGCCACAGCCACAGCCACAGCCACCCACCCAGAAGCAAAGTCACAACACACTAGAGTCTAGACCATCTCTCACTAGCGTATTGCTTGCAAGCTTCCTAATGTTTTTCTTGTGTCTTGCAGATAAATTCTGAGAAATATTTTTAAGCGGCTAAACATTTTCTTTTCTCAAATTCTTGTGTCAATGAGTATCTACTACCGTTAGAGTAGTCTTATGGAAACCGTTAAGGTTCTAATTAATTTCCTTAATCGTCTTTAATTTATCGCTTGACAATGAAATTTATTTTTCAACATGTATATATGACTGTTAGACGCCATATATGAGTTCACGTACATAATCCCTGCATTTATATTTATAATATAGCAGTAATATCCATTGATGCGGGTGATTCTAATTAATGTGAATATGTGGTACAGACTACAGATTCTTGTGCTACACAAGTAGAAGTAGTGATGGATAGGCAAGATTAAATTACATCAAAATCTTCTTCATTCATTGTCCAGGGACGAAGTTAGTGGCATAAGCCCAGGCATTGTTGGCAACAGGGTCGGCCACGTGATCGTAGAGGTTCTGAATAGGGCCCTTCCCTGTCACTATGGCCTGCACGAAGAATCCAAACATGGAGAACATGGCCAATCTCCCATTCTTTATCTCCTTCACCTTCAACTCTGCAAATGAATCCGGGTCATCCGCCAGTCCAAGCGGGTCAAAAGCTCCACCCGGGTAGATTGGGTCAAGCCCCTCTCCAAGTGGCCCTCCGCCAACCCTGTACCCTTCCACGAACCCCATCAGCACAACCTGCAATTTTAACACTTGCTTTTCTTCACATACAAGATTATATACTACTAGATAATATTCTAGGGAATGAGTCTGAGTCTGAGTCTGACCTGGCAGGCCCAGATTGCGAGAATGCTCTGAGCGTGGATGAGGTTGGGGTTGCCGAGATAGTCAAGGCCGCCCTCAGAGAAGATCTGGGCACCCGCCTTGAACCACACTGCCTCGCCGAACTTGACGCCGTTCCTCTCAAGTATTTCAGGGAACACGCATCCCAGTGCGCCAAGCATGGCCCATCTGCAGTGAATCACCTCCAGCTCTCGGTTTCTGGCGAAGGTTTCGGGGTCTGCAGACAACCCGGCGGTGTCCCATCCGTAGTCGCCGGGGAATTCACCGGTCAGGTATGACGGGATTTGTTCGGAGAAGGGGCCCAAGTACTTGGGACGGTCAGGGCCATACCTGGTGAGTGAAGAGTTGATGAGTGGAATTGAATTGAAAGTCAGAGAGAGAGAGAGAGACATATATATATATATAGGGCTACCACTTACCAGATGCTCTGAGGAGCACTCTTGACGGTGCGGCGCATGGTGAAGCGGCCATTGCCGGAGGCACCGGCCTTGCGGACGAGTTCATTTGCCTGCTTCAACGCAGTCTGGCCCACGAAGGCGGATTGTTGGATAGCAGAGGTGGCCATGGCGAGAATGATGATTCTGCTGCTGAATGCTGATTAATGAGGTGTGTTGTGCTAAGAGTGAAGCTTTGATGTGAAGTTTATAGAAGAGAGGAGGATTTCTTGTGATATTGTGGATGAGGATTTGTCCAGCTCAGCAGATTCTCATTGGTGGGTGTCTTGGATGTGGATTTCCCTGCTGATTTTTTTTTCTTTGGGTAGTGTCTCTCCTTCTGCCACGTGGATATCAAGATCTGCTTCCTCATTGGTTCCCAACTTCAACTTCCCATGGCAGCCGCACAACTGAGAACTGGCCCAGGGTTCGCAAATCGCAATCAAGTAATTTTCTCACAACGAAACAATTCATCAATTAATTTGAACAAAAACTATTCGTTTGCTTATCTCTAACTTAAAAGTTTGTATTCAAATTATAAATTTAGCTTATTGTATGTATGTATTATAGAGGACAAATTTTGTCTGTTTATCTGATAATAATCATATTCATGCTAATTTCCCTTGTTGGGCGAACTGAATCATGCCCTATATGGGAAATATTGTTGGTTTGTAAATATTCACAAAAACTTGAAACAACAAATCTCCGCTAATTTATTTAAGATTAAAGAAAAAATTGATTTTTTTATACAACAGAAAGTTATTAATAATTATTTTTTGCCGAAAAATGAATATAATTAGGCTAAATATAAAATAGTTGCTATGAGAAGTTTAAACTTTAACCTAAACATCCAGATGTGTTGAAAACCTTATTTCAAACTTAGCAAACTAAGTTAGAAGTTGTTTTCAACAAAGCCCCTCTACCAACAACTTCCTCCTATTTAGTTTAACTAAAGAAAAAATTTACCCCTTAGTTTGATGGAAAATATTTGAATTAATTATAAAAATAAACTAAGGTGTAACATAACATTATGGGAAAATTCCAAAAAAAAAAACAAAAGAAATAGAGAAATCCTAATTCATCATTAATTTTAACAAAAACTATTCGTTTGTTTATCTCTAATTTAAAAGTTTGTATTCAAATTATATAAATTAAGCTTATATTGTATGTGTGTGTGTGTCTATTATATATATTACAGAGGACAAATATCGCCCGCTTACCTGATAACAATCGTATTCATGCTAATTTTCCTTTGGTGGGCGAATTGAATCATGCTCTATATGGGAAATATTGCTGGTTTGTAAATATTCACAAAAACTTTGAAACAAAGAATCTCCGTTAATTTATTTAAGATTAATTAAATAAAAAATTGCTTCTTTATTCAACAGAAGGTTATTATAATTATCTTTTTGCTGAAAAATGATTATAATTAGGCTAAATATAAAAAAGTTGTTAGGAAAAGTTTAAACTTTAAACCTAAACATCCACATGTGTTGAAAATAGGGTTAAGCAAAAACTCAGTGGTCTTGTCCAATCCAAACCAACCCGGTTTGGTATACAATAAAGGGGGAATCTCAGTAGAAGACCAAATAAAGGAATTAATATCAAAACAGTCATGAACAAGTAAATGTGTCATATGAACAAGCATTTTCCTTGTTTATATGGCATATTTACTTGTTTATGGACTACTCTGATATTAATTCCTTTATTTGGTCCCTCATTGAAATTCCTCCTACAATAAAATTGGACAAGACTTTTGAGCCAAAATTAAAATTTTGTGACTACTTATGAGGGTAAAAATAGACCTCAATCCAAAAAATTATATATTATTAAAATAAAGAAAATATTTATATATTTTTGGATAAAAAACTTCAAGAAAGACTTTCAGTAAAAATGTTATAATATTAAGTTTGAAGATACTTGGTCTTGTGTATCAGAGATGAGAGCCGTT
>JBAGKO010000011.1:23747479-23773061 GCA_037177275.1 Acacia concinna | reverse complement strand
GCATCGAAGTTGTCATCACGCCTGATAAGTTGTTAAAGTTTTTCTATGGCAGAATGAATAGTACCTCTACCTGAAAAGTTGTCAAAACGTGCTTACGAAGTTGTTATCACGGCCTGAGACGTTGTTAAAATTTTTCATACTGCGTGAATAGTACCCACACGTTTTGCCTTTCTCTCTCCTCTGACATGTGCAGAAAAGTATTGGGATATGCAGGTAATTTCTCATATGAACATAATATCCCAAAAGTCCCTAGGGACCTCTTGGTAAGGGACAAATTTGGTGGGACTTTTTAATAAATATCTTTGGTCCTTGAGACTTAGGTGTCATTTTCCCTAACTTAATTGTTAAGCTTTTAACTCTTCACATGATTCAGTCCCTTATCTTTATAGTTTTTACAACTCATTTTTGAGTCATCGACAAAATTACTTTACAACTCAGCTCTACTATTTTTTAAAATAAAATTAAACTTTTTTTTTAAAAAAAAGTATCATAGAGGACATATCTATGAAGAGGGATCGAAGGTGGTCATGCTTGTGTAAAAAGTTGAAGAAAAATCATAATCATAATCTACAAGCTTTTTTTTTCAGTTACAAAATTTAAAGAAAGGTATTGGGCTTACCCACTATCCAATGGCAGAGCTCTAAGTTGGGATGTCTACCCCAGCATCTCGATCGAACCACCATAAATAAGTGAACTTCACTAGGATCAAACCTTCTCACATTGGTGAAAGTGTCCAACCTCTTCACTAGTTGAACATAAGGACAAGGGGTTCAAAATCTACAAGTTCTTATTATTGCGAAGTGGAAGGACTTGATACAGTATTGTAGATTCAAACCGAGGAGGAGGAACAGAGGAATACAATAGTTTTATTAATGTTTATCAAAGAGAGTTCAATTCTGAACCTCAATACACAACTTATCAACAACCATTAAATGTTAATAGGGATATCTAATTATAGAGTTAATATATCTCCTATTAGGCGCTAATGGCATATTGCTATTCCTAATGAGCTTATTAGGCTTAATTTGGCCTAATATAATAAAACAGAGGAAATAAGAGGGATTAGGAATTATATTGGGGATTAGAGATTTATACTCAATTAATGATAACATATCAATAGTCCAAGTTGGGCGGTGCGAGGAAGGCTGGTTCAAGGCCTTTGAGACCCAAGTTCAATTTGAATTGTGCTTTGGGTTTGAGCATTCCGTAGGGGAAATCAAAAGAAATATATTATTAAAAAGTTTATTCCTAATGGTAGCCCACTTGATAAATGTATTTTTAAGTTACATTCGCAGTTAGTTAAAGTCTTATCACCCCGATCAAAAGGGAGTGTATTCGAACCCTCTGGCCGACAGGAAGACCTCATTGGTATAGCGATCTGTATTTTTCTCTCATAAATCCTCAAAAAGGTTGGGGGTCTGCCATAACCCTGGTAGGGTATCAGTGTCTGCTCTTACCTAAGCTTTTTTGTAACAAAAAACAAAAAGAAGTTACATTTTACAAAAAAAAAAAAGTCCAGGTTGTAAGGAAATTTTGCCACATGGGATAACTCATAAATGAGATGTAAAAATATATAGATACAGGACTGAGACAAAAGATTGAGTCATAAGCAAGTTAAAAATTTAGGGACTGAGTCACGCCTAGTCATAATTAAAGTACTGAACTATGAGTGAGTTGATAATTGGAGGACTAAAAGATTAATTTTCCCTATTTTAAATAAATGTGACATGATCTCCATAAAACATCCATGTATAACATTATATTATATATTTATATGTGTGTGTGTCAGTTTATAATTCATTTAAATTAGTTTGGGGGTACCGGTAAATATAAGAAATAAAAGAAAATGAGGTAAGATATATTGGACCAAATCTAACTCCCAATTAACTCTTATTTTCTACGGGAAAGGTAGACTTGTGACTATATATGTACAAGGTAATGCACAAAAATTATACAGTGTGCGTGTTACATGACGCTACATAAATATCAGAGTAATATCTGCATTGCATTGACTAAATATGGCACACACATATATATACATGGGTGAGTGAATAATACATTTATATGGTACAGGGATTAGAATGATGAAATGTTTGGCCCCTATGGTCAATACTGCAAATATATTATACACTAGTGGTGGTGGGTGAATCCTACATTTATATGGTACAGGTATGAAAATAATTAAATATCCAAGTAAGAAACTTGTTCAATGGCCATTCAATTAACCATGAAAGAGCACTAACCACAATACTGATAGCCCATTGAGTTGCATTCAGCCTCACGCAATCTGCTAGGCTATTTGCATATTGAATCACCAGAACCTGCATAATCAGGCAAACCCCTAATGCAACCAAGAAGCAGCAGTACCTCAGAAGAACGACCTTGAAAAATCCCTTCTTCACTTGGCCCAAGACGTAGAGCTGATTGAAGACCTGACATAGCATGAATGTGTTGAAGATCATAGTCTTCCTAACTTGTTTTGTGCTCTCTGTAACTTGTCCTCCAAAAAGAAATATCAAGGAAACAGAAGCCTGATACAACACATCAATAACTATGTCTCTCCATATTTCTGGATTTATAAGTGACTGCTTCTGCGTATTTGGTTGGTTGGTGATGTTAAAATTCATTAACATCATTAGGCCTCCCAAAATGCACATCATCGCGTTCACCCAAATCAATTGGATGGCCGTCAGGGGTGACTCTCCGGTGCACATTGTTGTAATCAAGGTTATGAATAACCCAGATAAGCTAGATGTGAGCTGAAGTTGAATGAACTTTTGAATATTGTGATATTGACATCTACCAGCCTTCACAATTGTAGTTATTGCACTGAATCCTTTAACAGATATATTCGAACTCATCACATCAAATCTTGGGTTCTGAGACTTTGCACCTATCACTATATCAGCTGCCTCTCGAACTGTGGCATCACTTTCTGTCACCGCCCCAAAGAATGCAACCACATGACCTTCATCTTGCAAACGCTTAATCATGACAACTTCGTCATCAGGAAGAAAACCTCCCATTACCAGTGCTTCATCCAACTTCTTTGACTTGGCTGTGCTGTTCAAATCTTGAATTTCTTTTCCTTCAAGAATAACACCATCTTCATCGGGAACTTGAATTCCCAGTTCACAAGCTACTGCTCTCACTGCCGCAATGTCTTGCCTCGACACCAATTTGATCTTGATTCCTTCGTTTTTGAGGTGTGTCAAGGCGTTCTTTGTCTCTTCAAGCGAGGGTTTGAGCCCTATCAGAGCCAGCAAGATTAGTCCAGCTTGCTGAAGTTCCTGAGCCTGTGTGTTTTGATAAGCAAGTGCAATAGGCTCAAGGCCACTATCCTCCATATCTTTAATGACCTCACCAAATTTCATTTTCTGATTCGTTATGCCATGGAATTCCCCGTCACTCTCATAATAGTGTGAACACATTTCCAGTATTGTAGATGCTGCCCCACTCCAGTGCGAGTGCAGATCATTTTCATGGTCTCCAACTTTTCTCACTAAAACTCCATTTCTATTCCCCTTGTAGTTTTGTCTGCTATAATGAAGAATGGTAAGGTTCTCGCCAAAAGATTCTCTCTTCACGCCCCAAGTGTCTTCTGCCCAATAAATAAGTGAATTGGACACTGGAGAAAGAATAAATTCCGGAGCAAGAACAGACACGCTGACTCCTTGCTGAAGTTTGTCAAGCACAGCTGGATCAATTTCTGATGTCACATCCTTGCCGATATCTCTCTCCCCAATCCGAATTCTACTAACCTCCATCAGTGTAGACATTAGCCGTCCAGACGCATCAACACATATGACTGTAACCAGTCCCATTGTAGCACAAGACGATAAATCATGAAGATCTGCATCTTGGTTTGATACCACCTTGTCCATTTGGTATTTCAGAGAAATTGTAACCATTAGTGGTACCCCATGTTGAATACTTATTATTGCAACAGTTACAAGGCTAGTTAAAATGGATACTTTTCCATGGGGTTTCAAGAAAATTCTCTCCATCAATTCCATCAGGAAGCCAACTGAAACCTTACCCTTGATTTCTGGTAACCCACTGTTGTCCCCATTTTTCTTGTCAAGCAGACGAATGAGCACCACAAGCATAACCAATGCGGAGATAAGAAGGGCAACTTTGTCTATGAAAGAAATCGGCCTCTCAATTCGACTTTCTAATGGCATATTCTTTTCAGGATTATTTGCTGCTGAATTCTGTATCTCAACTGATTTTTCACTTCTAACGGATGTCACAAGCATCCGGGTTTCACCCTCAAACAAGACTTTTGAACCAAACAAGAGAAATAGATCCTGTGTCTCATTTTCATTATTTAGAAGCAAACCATCGGCTGGAACCTCGTCACCCATCTTAAGACACACTATATCACCAACCCTAATATCAGATATGGCTACCATTTGGGGAGTTTCGCATTTAACAACGTTAAATTTCAACAAGCTTTTCTTCTCTGACAATTTAAGCATCTTCCTTTCACGCCAAAAGTTTGCCACTGAAGAGAAAGAGATAGTCATGATTATGGCAACAAGTATGGCAGCACTATCGTGCCAACCATATTTAGGTCCTTCCTGCTTCATCTCTGTGGCCAAGGACAACAGAACTGAGGTCATGAGTAGTAAAATAGTGTAACTATTGCGTTTGCAACTATTCACAAAACAGTAGGAGAGGCTCTGTCGATGGTTCCCATAAGCAATATTGCCCTCCTGATAAAAAGAAAATGAATTTTATTGATTAAACAAAAAAAGGTCACATCTTTCTCTAGAATCAAAGAACCAAACTTTGAAGCAATTATTGGCTCAACAGATTCAATAAATGAACCAAATTTGATTTGTACATGGGGAGCCCGCGTATAGATTCAATATAGACCCGCATCAGTGGGAGGCTACAAAAGGTTTCCCAAAAATTGTTGATTCTGCAATGGATGAAAATGGCCAAAAAAAATTCTAACAGAATCAGCAACTAAAACCACAACACAAGCTACTGAAAGCACTACTTAAGCTTCTGAAATCGACGCTAAAACAGTAACGAAGAATCAATTGAGAAACAGTAACGAAGAAGGAAAGAGTCTGGAGCGGAAGAAGCCACACTTGAGAAAAATAACAGAGAGAGACTCCAATCACAAAAGAATCCATCATCCCGCAAACAACATCAGAATGATATCAAATGATTGATCGTTCCCTCAACTCTTCTGGTTGCATGCCACCTGTACTTTGTGGTCCCCATCCCCATCCAAAATAGGCTTTAAACAACAGATTCCTCCTTAACGGTTTAACTAATTCCAACAGCTCCAAAATACCTATATGCACCAGTGACCCCAAACGCAGAAACATGGGTAAAATTGCTATAATCATAAACACCCACATGTCGATATTCACATATTAGTTCAAAGGATCTCAATTACCACAAAAACGCGAAGGGTGATTCTACCGTAAGATTTGCTTCTTAGGAGCTTTGACCACTAATTAAGAGTCGAAACTTGCTTAACATTTACAAGTGAGGATCACAATTCACAACAATAAAGCATAACTTAGAGGTAGTTGATTAGCTAAATACCTCAGGTGCACGACGACGAAGAACTGAGAGAACACGGTTGACTCCTCCGAGCTCACGAAGCGATTCCAAGTCCTTGTCCTTAACGATACGAGCAATATCATTCCTGATGCGCTGTTCTGAACACACAGTACCGCCCTCTTCGTTATCAGAGGCAACTTCAACCGTACAAGAAGATTTAGCCGAGGAAGTTCTGGTGGGAAGAGATGGTGAGGAAGGTAATGGAGTGTAATGAGGTAATTGCTCAAATTCGTGCGTGGCAGTAGTAGTTCTTGTTGTTCGCCTGAGAGAGATGAAGATTCGAACGTATAAAGTCCGGCGCCATAGCCGACCATACTTGCTAGTGACGAGTAGGGGAGCATGCAGTGCAGTATCGAGATCAGCTTCAACAGAATCGTTTGGCTGCGAGGACATGACTGGGAACTTTGATGGAAAAATGGAGCTCAGTTTGTTGATGGAAAGGGAAGAAGAAGGCGACTAAGGTTGTATCAGTGTTCTCATCTGAAATTGAAATGTCTTATTTGTAAGAGGCTAGATTTCTCAGCGCAACAGACAACAGTAACTGTCAGGATGAAGTCATCAAATCACGCGTCATGTGATTAACTAATTTTAATTTCTTTTCTTAAGCTCATTCTATGTGATTATGAGCTTCACAAAAACATGAATAAATGTAAAATTCTTAACTTTAGTGTGATTGATTGGGATATTTTTTTTAATCATTTATAGCTCTGATGTAATTTTTGTTTTCTTTTACAAAAACAGAAACAAATAGACTCTACCTCCATATTTTCTTGTTTCTCTACTACCTCCATATTTTCTTGCTATAATAAATTTGTAAATCCTTATAACTTTACATGTTTTTAATCAAGTTTTTATAATTTTTTTAATTTTTATCAAGTCCTTATTATTTCAGCATACTTTTTTATTCAAGACCTTTTTTAGTTCTTGTAAATTAAATTTTTTTTTGAAGTTATATTTTATATAAACTTAGGTTAAACCGTTAAACAACTTAAATGTTATGTTCCACGTTTTTTTAAGAAAATTTATATGTTTTGAACCCACTAATAACTAATTCAACCATTTATTTGTGCTATCCTTTTATTAGAGGTAATCTTATTGAAGATAATGTCTGACACTAATGTAGGCACCCATTTTAGTGGGATTCAAACATTTGTTCACTTTGGGAAGTTATGATAATTATGTAGCAAATATTTTAACGTTTATGGTGTGTTTGGATAGAGAGAAAGTGGGGAAAAAGAGGAGAAAATAAATATTAGGTTTAAAAACTTTTATAAATACTCATTCTGATCCTATTTATAAAACCCGAATCTTAAGAAAATCTTCAGAAAGTTAATTATATTACTTTAACACATTAAAATTTATTGTTTTTCTTTAAATTATATTGTTTTATTTATAAAATACTATATAATGTAATAAAGCACAACATATGATATTATTAAGTAATGTAATTAGCTTTTTTAGAATTTTTTAAAAAGTTCTTATAAATAAAAACATGGGAATAATAAAAAATCTTCCTATTTTTAAAAGTTTTCTCCCATAATTTTCTCTCCCTCCTAATTTTCTCAAAATCTAAATATAGGTTAGGGTTAATAAGCTCCACCCGTAACCACTAAATCAAAATCATTTAAGAGGGCAAATTGAAATTGGATACGGAAGACTGGAAGTGTATAACAAGAATGGGAAAATACGCGTCCTTGATCGCAAAAAAAAAAAAAAATGAGAGCCGCGTTATCCAAGTTTTCCCCTTTTTTCAGTTGCCGACAAGTTTCGATCGTTTATGTTTTTCTTCAATTGTAATTTAATTTTTTGATATTAAATATATCTATTTATTTAAAATAATAATAAATATCAATAATATTTATAACATGGGAAATTCTAAATTAAAACTATAACGATATGATTTATAACCTTGAGAAATATAATAATTTTTTAAAAGAAAAATATTTAAGTATTCTTAATGATTATTTTATGAATTATCAGAAAAACCCAAATTAGAGCCATTATATTAAAATAAAGGCCATATCAAAATCAAATTAAATTAGAGGAGGGACGTAGGTGCCTCTTGATCCCAGATTCACGGTCAACATGGTTTAATCACTGGTAGTAACACACTTGGCAACGTATTATTTAGGTCAAGGTCACCTGCATAAATAAGACAGAGTAGGTTGTTGTCGTGTTTGTTTGTTTTTTATCACAAAAGAGAAAAAAAAAACAATGAATTGCAGTCTACTGCAATAATCATTTTTCTAGAAGTTGTGCCTGTTGTTTATTTCGTAGGCAGGTTTAGCTATGGAATCATAGATTTTCAGGAAAGTATGATAATTTTCCTATATTTATACTCCCTTCACTCTTAAATATAAGACTCATTTTTATGACACAAAAATTGATCTTATATTTAAGACTAGAGAAAGTACCTTCTTTTATTACATTCCTAGGTCATTTTATCCCTTATCTTTTTATCTTTGTGGTAATCCCTCTTAGAGTTGACAACTTAATGAATTTCTATTGATTAACAATTCGTTAAACGTCCATTAACAATTCTATAAGACTAATACAATTATACAATTTCGCAAAACTATTTGATCGTATATTTCCTTCCCTTTGACCAAATCGCAATTTTCTCTAGTTTCTTTCCTTCACATATTTTTTAAAGGACATATTAGCATTTGATATTATAAATACGCATCAAACAAAAAGTCGAGAAGGAATATTTTGGGACATGCCAAAAACTATTTTTAATTGGCTTAAAAAAAATACACTACTCACGCTTCGTTTGTTTTTATAATTCGGTATTACATCATTCTCTTGGGCATACCAAACCTTGTTTTCTTTAGTACATACCCACTTAGACTAAAGCGTGTCCAGACCAAGCCGACGTGTGTAGATTGGTTCAAATATCGCTGCCTCAAAAGCAGACGAGTGAAACATGTTTAGAGCAAAGTATGGAATTAAACAAGGATGTTTGAAAATTTTCTGATAGACTCGTTTAAATTTGCAAAGCGAAAGAAGAAAAAAAAAATCATCTAAACATGAAAGATACTGCTCCATTTCTCGGCCAACATATTTCAATTACGAAGATATTTAGTGTAGTGATACCTACCACACTCTATAGTCTATCCTACAACATTACCAGGAGCTTCCAAGCTGGTGTAAATGAGATTATATGAGACCCACAAACAACGTTTTACATTTGCCATGCTATTCCATCGGGGAAGGACCCACTTCGAGTCGTCTACTATTTTCCTGCTCACTACCTAGCATGATTGCCATCAGCATAAGTTTGCCTGCAACTGCAAAATCCTTGTGCTGCATCAATATTGCTTCCACAGAAGAACTCATATCACCCAAAACCGAATTCTCCAAGTTTTCTTCTCTCAACGGCAATACTTGCTCAAAGCCTTCTTCAAATGTTACTGTTTCGGGTCCATAACACCGTCTTGAAGCCTGGAAAAGTACCGTGCTGCTCAAATTCCACAAGGTTTCTTCATCACTCCATCCTTCAGCTATGTATGACTGAAAAAACTTGCTCCAATCCTCCTGACTTGCAGCCTTCTTCCAGCACTCCTCCAAAAGTTTTTTATGTGTCTTGCGAAAAGAGGAACTGGTCCATGCAAACACATCAAAGGCCCACAATGAAAGTTCTTGCCCTTCACCTTCCAGACACAATTTAATCAAGTCTTCTGGATGAAGTAGCTGTTGCTCATCAAGTTGCTCATCCTCTAAGGAAGTAAGAAGTTTCATTATTTGCTCCTGCAGGTCAAGAGTGAGGAAATGGATGAAAGGCCCATGTTAACAACATCACCAGGTTTTTTCTATCAATACATTGTTCAATAACGGTAAGTTTTACCCTTCTAGGTCAGGTTGGCATCATTCCATAAGTTCTCAGGGACCAAAAAAAAAAACAGAAGATAAGCCTTACAGAACACATCAGATGGTACATTTTAAATGTTTGTGTCATAATTATAGACCCGAGATCAAATCCTTGAACAAAACTTGCATGCTGTTAAAGACAGCACTATCAAATTATCAATCTATTCTATAAATTATAGGCATAAAGGTATCTTTTAAAAAACAAAAACAAATGTTTTAAGGTCAGCCTTATAGATGCACCCACATCAAGCAAGGAATGCTAAGAAAAAGAAAATCAACTAATAGGAAGCGAATCATGACTAAATTAGTCAAGGCAAAGAAAAAACATTATGGGGGAATGACAAGTAGGTCCCAGCCAAAGGGTTTAAATGATGACAAATAAGTCTCGTGCATTTGCCAAATTACAGATAAATCTCCTAGGGCTTTGAGTGTCATTTTTCAGTCCTAACACATGCAAAATGCCCAACAATGCTCTTCGAGTCTTCGACCAACTTTGGCCAGACACCAGACTGCCAGTGCCAACAAGTTATTCAAATATCACTATTATTTACAAGTCCTCCTTTAATAATTTATACTCATTCGACCCCAAATGTAGAACCTAGTTCGTACATTAAGGACGAAAGGTAGTATTTAGGAAGCAAATCATAACTGTCACCAATATAATAGCTATGTCTGCATCTTGCAATGCTTGCTTGCAGTCCAAATAGATGATAGAGTCAGCTAATTTCATTAAGCAATAGGATAATGTTAGCATTTAGGAAGACGCAGAATTTTCACCATGTCAGACAAAATTGACACCAATTAACATGTAGCGAAAAATTAAAATTTAAACCACAATCTTTTAATTGAATATTGCACTTCTACATTAGTTTCAAAGAGAGAACTTTCTGCATGAGCTCTAACACTAGATGGCATGCAATAAGATTTCTTTATTATAACAAGCTATTAATTTAGAGAATTCGAACAGAATATTAATCCAACTAATGAAACAGAGATGGACAGAGAACAAAACATCAAAGTCACGATCAAATCTACCATACCCTGAACAAGCAATAAAATATTCACTTAAAAAGAACACCTTTCATTATTACAAGTTAATCAAACTGCTGACTATGTTAATTGAATTGTTGCTCCTCTGCAACTCGTGATAAATGAAAGCTTGTTGAGCTAAATCCAATTAACCTATATTTAAAATCAGCAATCAATACTCATAATATCTTATAGACTTTTTTTCTCATTAAATAAGCATCATATATTTGTGATATGGCCTATGCTTGTACGTAAACATATCTACTAATGTTACTTTCATTATTGAGTAAAAGTTCATAGCATTGTGGAATCATGCTAAAATGCCTGAGGACTGAGTTTTAAGCTTTAGTTTGGACTAAAGCCACTAGGCAGAAGTCCTTGAGGTTTATCTGAATTTGGCTACACTTTAAACTACATGACTCTAAATTTTGAAGACAGAAAAAGAAAACATAAGAACCTGAAAATAAATCATATATATTATGGCTTTATAACCTACAAAATTAGCCTCAGTGCCACATGATAGTCGTTACAAATAATTTATTCAACTGACTCAAAAATTTAATTGATTCATAATCTAGTTGAGAACTGATAAGGAACTACAAAACTACCTGTAACTTTAGAATCTTCAAATCAGCCTCTATACGGTCAACCTTCACTTGAGAATCAGAATCCTTACCAGCTGTTGGGAAAGAGAGGGATGTTATTACAAATGCAATAATAATATTCTGTTGGCATTCATACATATATACATAATTAATAAGAAAGAGAAAATGGTTACTCTAACAGAAGCAAATTAAAACACACACCAAAAACATTCCTGTGAAGAACAAGTTTAAAGAGTGTCCACACAAAATCACATGTAAACGCAAATAGAAGATATGAAGGGCCAAATCATCTTGTGTGAAAAACAGAGCCAACATTGGCAACAGTTAATTGCCATCCACAGCCACATGACAGAAAAGCTACACCCATTAAGTCAACTTGGTGTTGGAATAAGTAAACTTAAATATTATGTGTTTCAGGTTTCTTGGGAAGTTTTATGTTTCCCCGTATTAAGTGTATTACTTAGTTGGACAAGACATGGATATGTGTGTAGTTACAGTATATAGAATTATGAGAAATATCAAGGTAGGTGTGGAACATTAATGATAGTTAAAATCATAGGGTTTAAAGAATCAAGAAGTTTAGCATAAATATGTTTGTGTCGTGTCTGGTAAAAGAAGGGATTTCTGTGAAGTTTATGATATAGTACTAGTCTGGTCACTTTCCAGTAGTGTTCTCCATGTTTATCTCATTCTCAACTTAATGATATAAAAGATGAGGTTAAATGAAACTGATTCAAAATCGAGGAAGACAAAGGCTGCAGCAATTATATCACCAAATTGCGAGAATTCGTTGAAAGTTGAGATCTCTTGGTTTAAGAGGACAAACAGAGAACGTGGGCCATCAATAGTCATATGCCATTATTTAACATGGGGAACACAAAGTATAAGCTATAAAAGCATGGAGAGAGGTGTACATAAGAAGGTTTGTGTAATAGCTCATTGTCATGGAAAACGAAGTACAATTTGACATTGAGGAAGTACAGATCAAGGTGACTCTTCAATCCAAGGGGCTACGAAAAGAAATTTCACCAAAGTTGAATTTGCCTCCATCAAGTTATTCAAGTGCAAAATATGGTCCCAGATATGAACAAACATTTCTAGCCAAAGTTATGATTATGGATAAGCTTGGTTGGCAAGAGATATTTGAACTTAAAAAGAAAGTTGAGAATGAAGCAGCTCTCTGGTGATAGGACTCCTGAAGTTTTTTTTATACATTATTATTATTAAATTATGATGGAAGATGTGAATGCAAGATATCTTTATGACATGAATAGCAAATATGAGTTGAAAGATATGAAAGAAGCTCGTCAAGAGTTAAGAGAAGATTATTGAAAAAGCCCAAGATAAATTCCTAGCTCTAAAGGCTAAAGGGGAAGAAAAAAGGTGAAGCATCTGACAGCAATGAAAGAGGAATTGCAGTGCAAAGTACAGGACGCAGTCCCAGTAAATGTTGTAATAGCAGGAAAAATAATACATGTTGGAATAAGTAAACTTGAATATCAAGTCTTGTAGATTTCTATGTAAAGTTCAAAAATAAGTCTCATGGTACTAGGTGTATCTCTAAATTTGAAGTGACAATATGTGTATTTTATGCATTTAGAATTATAAAAAATCTATGGGAATGGTAGAATAATGTATGATATTTAACACGTAGAGTTTAAAGAGTAATGAAGTTTAGTATAAATAGGTTGAGTGCTGTTGCATATGGTGAAAGAAAGGATTTCTAAATAGATCATAGTATAGTAACAGCGTGGTTTGTGTATCCATTTTCCTCATGTGCAACACTAGACAGTTCCTGTAAGACCAAACAATTTTTGTGATATCTGATAATTGATAACTGAATATCTATTTTGAGAGCAAAAGAAAGATCAACTTCAAGATGCAGGATATGAAAATTAATATAAAATATAGAGGAGAAAAGAAGCATCTAAATAAGGCATGAAAATCTACAGAGATAAATACCTGCAGCGGCAGCGGCAGCTATCTTAGAAAGATATAAAAGATGCTTTCTCTCTGCTAAATTTAGTTTCAAATTAACATATTCCAGCTCTTTCTGTTCAGCAACTGAGGCAGACTTCTTGCTTTGCGTGAGAGCCACTTCATGTAGAGTTTCTGATGCTGAGGAAAAGTGATGAAGGAACAATTCATGAAGCCAAAGAAGATCAGGATGTCCCTTCAGAAAAATAGTCAGTTCATCTGGAAACTCTTCCCCGAGTCTTAAAAGTTCACAAAATTGTCTGCTTTTGTGAAGCTGTTTAAAGACATAGTAACTGAATCCTCCATTAGGTCCTAAGCTTTCTTGCTGCAGACAAACCGATGAACATTATCAAGGGGAAGACACATTTAAAAGGTTTCAAGCACAAGAATGCAAATTATATCAATGCCATAAAAATGACGATCATATAAAAGCAGGCAAAATATTGTTCATTGATGCTCTGTAAGATTAAAGAGTGCCATGAACAATTGCTGAATAATAGATTTCATTTTATCACCAGTGAGCCATTGCAGGTTCTAGGGCCAAATAAGGCACTATCTCCTGATACATTGTGCACTTTCAGTGCTCAGAGATCAATTAATCACTTAACTCAACTCACAAAGCTACCAGAATTAAAATATCTACACTCCCTATCCATAATTTTTGTTGACACTGCTAAGAAAACCTTCATAGCAAGTTGTACATATCAAGAAAAAGTAAATAAAATATAATAATGGAGAGAGAATTAGCACAAAAAAGAAAACAAATACAACCATACCATAATATTTATTAATAATTCTGAATTATTCATGTCACAACATATCTGCCACATAATTTGGTAGCATCCATGCCTTTTAGCAATTGATAACAAATGTGAGGTAATCTTCAAAAGAGCTTCTTCACTCTGATTTACATTTCCTTCAATTAAATCCTGTACAATGAACGAATTGAACAATATTACTCATAATCAGAATTGAAAGGATGAAACACGTAAAGCATAATAATGACCTTGTGGCTAGCTTCAAATTCTTTGACTTGTTGATAAAGAGAATCAAGAAGTGTGTCTCTCCTCTCCCAGTACTCATTGAGCAGACTTTTGTGTTCTTCATGACGCTCAACTTTAGCTGTGACAGCACCAGCATATGCCTCGAGCAGCACTTCAGCTAGTGCTTGAAGATGATTGTACAAATCTAATTTTGCATACATACTAAGTCCAGATATTTCATTTAACAACTGAAGCAGAACAGAAGAAACACTCCATACCCCCTTACGTACCACAGGTTGACAATACCAAGGTGCTAAACCCTCAGGAGGTGGATACCATAAACGATTCTCATTCTTATAGTTAAAGCACGTCTTAATTATAGTGACACATGCATTTGAGAGCTCACATACTCTCTGGATCTGGATCCCAGAAGGTTGTTCAGGGCTTATAACACATTCTAACTCCTCATCTAAGCAGTAAAAGAAATCTTCCAGCTCAGAAACCTTGCTGTAAAACACTTCAGCATTATCTCTATCCATCAAAAGTACTGTATTCCTGCGGGTTCTCTCACCAACAATTTGTATCACATCCCAAAGGGCACCTGACATCTGAATTTCCAAACTAGAATTTGAGGAGCCAACACTAGTTGAACGATTCTGGCTTATCAGATTTTGCAATTCCCTCAGCTGAATCATTGCAGCTAATTTTTCACCATGCTCCAAGACAGTTTGCAAGGCTTGTCCTGCCAATAATAATGATAATTATAACAACATTAACAATTTAGGCATTGTATGTCCACCTACAGTCAACTCCATGCTCTCTAATGAATAACATATGAATTCTTTTAAGGATAAATGAACCACAACCCTCACATGCAATCTGAGCAGTTCCATTGATAACACTTGGGATAAAAAATTCAAAACTAAGCAATCAACATTATTCAGTCTCTTTCATTTGTTTCTCTCCCTCCTGAAATAATTCAGCATCTATATCTTTAGTCACATTACAAATCTCACAAGCTGAAAGGCAGGGGCGCAGAAGGAAGAAATTTGGACATATGTTTTAATCAGACCATAGACCTCTCTTTTTCCCCTCTCTTCAACAAACAACAAACAAAAAACAAAAAGCTGACAAACACAGGATCAGAAAGAAGACAGCCCTAATTTATAAAACAATGATGCATTAAATATATTTCTCACATCTACCTTGCAAATCAGTGTAACTGATAAAGTGTTAATTATGTATGATGGAAAAAGTAATTAATGATTTACAGGTCAAAATGAATAAATCTTTTGGCAGCTAACTACTGATTTCATACTTTGTTTAGAACATAGCTCCTCATGGCATTTGGATAAAGCGAGAAATTGAAGAAACTTTTGATGCTTCTGCTGCTTTTCTAGAAGCTGGGTGGAAACAACAGCCATGGCCAAAATCTCTGCACCTCTGGTTGTTGTCCAGTGTTTAGCTAAGGTATCAATGATTGACTTGCTCATCCTCACAAAAACATTTGTTTCTCCATCCCTGTGAAACGAACCTGAACTTTCTAGCTTTTCAAAAGATCTGTCAACTTCCCCAGATGATAAAAATTCATTGAAAAGATGACTCAGAAGAGCTTCTGATTCTTCATCTTGCACAGTTCGACGTGTGATCCCACTCAAACCTGGCCTTTGTCTGTCTCCATTATCCCATGCTTCAGAACTAGCCCTTCTAGGGGCCACATTACCTGCAAATGTAAGATTTCTTATCTCTTCTTGTGCAGATCTTTCATTTGAGCTTCCTTTGCGTGATAAACTCCGTTCAGGTGGTTCAACTCCACCAAGTATAACAGCCTTCTCAGGTATTGCCCAAATTCCAGCCTTTTCTGTTAACACAACCCATGCTCCTTCTTCATAATCGTTTGTACATGGAAGAATTGAAGCATCTAGCACTTTTCCAGCATCATAAGGCAGATCGAATTGATAGAGTCGAGTACAGTTTCTATAGTTATGCGAGACTGTTGCTGTTCCATCCCCAGATATTATGACTGCTGACCCTGAAGGCCTACCTCCTACCCGAAGCCTCATGGAAAACAAGAATGCTTCATCTTCAACTCTTGCTTTTGGAATTATCACTTCTATAGGGGCCTTCTTTTCCAAAATCCTGTCATCCCTAATCTCTACACCCAAGTCTGGTTTATATTGCATTGTTAGAAGAGAATATTGCACATAGCTTGAACTGATTACTCGGTCCTTACAGAAGGTGGCAACAAGAATGGTAATCACTTTACCATGATCATCTACCTGCATGTCAAGGGGCCATATTCCCTTCTGACCAGCCAGATCCTTCTTAATGCCCACATCAGCATCTGTCCCAACAATTTTCTGAGACCAAAGCTTGGAGACATGCATATTAGAACTAAGTTCTACCCTAAAACATTGTATCTCATGATCAGTCAATACCAAAAAGTGCTTATTTGATTCCTCTTGCGAGTGGTGAGGAAAACACCATGTCAATGACCTTGGATATCCCTTGTTGCCTATTGGATGACCAGAATCACTCCCTTGGATAGGAAACTGCAAAATATTTTCATATACCTTTTTCCGCTGAATGTCATAAGGACTGCACAAAAACTCCCAAAGTTCGCCATTTGAGGAACATGCAAGGGCAACACAAGTAAGCCTATGACCAGGAACTGCAGAAGCAATCAAAGAGTTAAACACGTGCAATCCGTTTAAACTGCTTGCCACCTTGCTATGTCTCCATTGCCTACTTGATGTTTCTTTCCCATCAGGAGTGAAAGTAACCTCCAGCTGGCTAGAAGATGTGAGACTAGTGACTGAAGCATTCTCTAATTGTGAATGGATGTCTGGCCAATATATAACAGCCCGTGTATTTCGATTACACAAAACAACACCAGCAGAGTTGAAATGTTTTCCAATTTTATTTGTTCCCACAGATGTGTTAGCCCAATTAACAACAGAAAGAAACCAAAAACTCGCGTCATTTTTGCCACCATCTCCAGTATGTGAGATATTTGGAGGAATTTCAAGAACAACACACTTCATTGAAGAAGCAGGTGACATGTAGCTCCAAATGAAGAGCTGGTTTCCACAAATAATCCAAGCAAGGGAAGTCTGCTTGTCTATGCCACCACATGTGCAATCTTCAACTGCATGCCAATATGGCCCACATGGAACTCTTTATATCAAAAAGTGCTCAATTGTAGGAACAAGTAATAAGATGTCTAACAACATTAAACATGGCTCAAACTGTTTATACAAATATGGAGGTATTCAAGACTATGGATTCCAGTAACCACCAAAACCAAACATACTCACCAGCAACTCGTTTCTGAAATAAGCTGGCTTGCTGATCACGTACCACCTCAGGAAACTCTCCAACATATACAGGTTTAATCAAATCTGATTCATCCCCTTTTCCGCTTCTGTCAACTTGAGGAATTCTATGTAAATACAACAGGAAAATGTTACAGTTTGCACTTAGCAGTGCCTCAAGAAGAAAACTTCATGTATACAATTTCTAAAACTGTGCATCAAATTGAAAATTTTCAATTCGAATTTTTCTTAGGGAACAGAAAAAATTTTGTTAAGCAAAATATAAAAGTTTAGATATTAAAAACTAACAGCCACCACCTCATAAAACTTAAAAGATAAAACAATAATTCTAAGAGCCCAGAATAAGAATGCAGCTTTCTCTATTTCCTCCACCCTTGCATTCATAGCCCAATTTTTAGGAAATTAAACGTTTATATATTCATTTTGTTAAACAAAACATAAACTTGTCTGTGACAACCATTAGAGCTACTTAACTAATAATGGAAGATAAGAAACAAGAAATTTCAAAAAGCACATATAGGTTAACAGTTTGAATCATTGCAAACACATGTCCAAAATAGTCAACTGCCAAAAAATTTTGAAAAAGAACAATGATCTCATCAGATGAGACATTTACATGCATGCCTGAAGATCAATGAGCTTTCAAATCCATTTTAAACCATTAAATTACTGGAGAACTGGTAATAAGTCCTCGCACCCATGCTGTTAGGTCTGTATAAAGAGAGAGACAATCATGTGACATGCCATTTCACTTTAAATTTAATATTTATGTCTCTTGAAAAAAATAATAAAAAATGAATCTATTGAACCGTACTTCTCAACTTTGAAATTACGATTTCACTTTTTTTTGTAGGAAAAAAAAAGAGTGGAATGTAAGGAGTACTTAAAATGAGTGAAACAAACAGATAGAACACAGATACATGTTTTAACTAATGTGTCACAGTGACAAGGTTTATGGAGCTCAACAGTTGATGAATAGAATGTCCATTGACAAGGCAGCCCGTTGTTCAAGGGTTTAAGATTGATGCGCCCGAAGGTTCATGATGGCTAATTGCAATTGCCTCAAAGTTCAAAATGTGGGTAGGATTTAGATGAAAACGGTACTGATGTACAACATAACTGGCCAGTTTCTTTTTTGTTGAAGTGACTACTTTTATTTATATCCACCACTGGCAGTCACAAGGACATATAAACTTGAAGACCACTTCAACGACGTCAACAGCATTCATTTTCACCACTCACCACCGGATATTCCAAATACAAAATACTATTAAGCATCAATTTTCATTACCGAAAAGAACATTTGCCTATGTTGCAAAGCACAATACTGCTACTATGAATTTCTAAGTTGCAAACCATGAAGGATTGCGTACCTGGCAAGAACTGACAAGCGAGGAGCCCAAGGAGCGGGAGTGCCAGTGCTAGGACGATTTGGGACAATGTTGTCAGGGAATAAACTTCGTCTATCACCAATAGGAGTGATCGGAGAATCGAGCACTGTGGTAGCAGGAGGTTGCCGTCTCCAGGAGCTCACATTGGACTTCTTGGTTCCAGAAGAAAACATTTCTGATCACTTGGAGGATTCTCAGAAGTGCGATGCTTCTTCAAGGGTTTAGGGCTTTTATAGCATTTAGATTAGATGGAAACAGAAAGAAGTGTAGACTGATGGGATAAGGATGGCTGTCTTCCAGTTCTTCAGTTATTGGGAAATTGGAAATCAGAGGGTATGGAACTATAGAAGACGAAGGCCGGGTGGCCGATGTTCTGTACCCAAGGAGGGCGAAAATAATAAAATGAACAAAAATAGAGTAAAAAATCACGGGGAAAAAACATACAGTATAAATTTCACCTGAAATTTATTGGAAAAAAAAACTGAATAGGTAAAAGATAAATAGTTGTTTCAAGTATTAATATAGATACTCAAATTATTAATGTCTCTATACTAACAACACCTTAATATACATATTTGACTTTTGTCTATTTAAGCATATTTTTGGGAAAATTGTATTGAGATCTAAGTAAGGGAATGTATATCAAATAGATCCTATAAAATCGTGTATTTACAATAAAATTCAGTAGAGTTGTTAATAACGCTTTTAAAGTTGTTAATGACAACCTTATGTAGCTCATAGGGTTGGCGCTCATAGGGTTATTAATGACAACCCATGGTAGCTCATAAGGTTGTTGATCGAGATTTTACTGTAATTACGCGATTTCACATGACTTCTTTAACGTAAATTCTCTTACTTGAGATCTCAACGTAATTTTCCCTATATTTTTTATGTTTTTCTCCCAAATTCTAAAACTCCAAAATATATATTAAATTAGTAAAAAGACACGTGAATACTTTAGGGGGAACATGAAACATCAAAATTTGAGGGAAAAGACTTAAATGTCCTCCTCTTCTCAATGTGCTATGATCAAATGAGTAGAGAGAATGCAAAAATAGTAAAGTGAATTAATACTAACGGGTTTCACAAACTCAGTATTGATTTTAACAATATCATTTAAGTGTTTTAAAAAAATAAATATATTATGACCTAATGAGTAAAGGAAATGAATAAAATAGTAAAAAGAATTACTGAAATAGTAATAGGGTTCATAAACTCAATATTACTCTTAACAATATCACTTATGTGTCATAAGAATATAAATGTGTTGTGACCCAATATGTAAAGGGAATGGCTAAAATAGTAAAAAGATTCACAAACTCAGTATCACTCTAAACAATATTAAAAAGGGCATTTTAGTCTTTTCAGTGAAAAGTGCAAAACTCAAATTCCCTCCTTTTGACCTTTATGCAAAGTAGTAAAAACTGGATCGGTCACTGAACAGTGCAAGGCACTGAGTTAAGGGCCAGTGGGTCAAACCGGCTAACTAACCTAGTTAAATCGTTGAAAAAGTTAAGATTTTAGGTTTATTAATATGAAATTCTAAAAGAAATAAATAATTTTTTTAAAAACAAAAAAGGAGTGAACCAGTTCACCACTGGTTTAGTCTAGGTCACCCCTGGGTCAATCAGGTTAGAACGGTCCCATTTACCCCTAAAAAAATGCTAAACCGGACAGGGGATCAATTCACAGGTTTTCGGTCTAAACCGGCTAGTCTGGTCTAGTTTTCAATACCATGCCTTAATGTCAACAAGACTTCTTTTTCAAATTTAAGTGGAATTTTCCCAAAAATCATTTTATTTTATTCTTTTATATAAGTTATTTTCAGTCAACAATAAGCCTTTTTTATAACACAATCAATCTAAGAAGTCACTAGCCAAAAAAAAATGATGGTAAACAAGAGTTTTATCTTTAGGAAAAATTTAAAAAAAAAAAGTTCTCATAAAAAATGTTATTAATAAAATGGACTTGTAAACTTTTATATACAAAAGGTACTTTACAAATTGGGAAAATTGCACTGAGGTCTCAAGTAAAGGAAAAAATATCAAATAGGTCCCGTGAAATAAACAAATTACAATAAGAGCCCTTGAGTCTTTTTTGTTGTTTATTTCAATTGTTAATTTACCCTTATGCCCTTATGGAATAAAAAATAACTAATCAAAAACTAATAGAAGTAAACGGACTAGAGATAGATAAGCGTGCGATTTGAAGAGCTGATATGGGGAATGATGAAGAATAAACGACAAGATATAGAGTTCGTGCAATTGCACCTATTATCTGCATCTTCTTCATCTAATTTGAATGATTATTTGTGTTCCCAATCTGAAAAGATCTAAATGTTGTTTCTGCCCTAAAAGATGGAAAAATGTGCTAACTTTTTAGTTTGATCATTAATAATTAGGGAAGGTTGTGTAGGTATAGATGTTTGCTTTTTGAATGTTATTTGTGGCCTACAAATTAAGTGTTGGTTGTAATTTCATGATATTTTGTTAAGGTTTAGTTTGTGATCTCTGTTTTATGGGTGAGGATGCTTTATTGTTGGGCTATAGATGTTGTGTTTCTACATTACAAGAGGAAAGGGATGAAGGTTAGTCTGAAATTTTGAAGTTCCAATGGGGGTGCAAAGGAAAAAATATGTTGTTAATGGCTGCAATGATAATCATTAATACATGTGCAAAACTTGTTAATGACAACTATATGTCATATTTAAAGATTTTAGTTGTGGTTGAAGGGTGATTAAGAATGATTTTCAATGAGTGACTTTTTTGGTATTATGTAATCATTTTATGCATTAAAAGTGGGGTTGTATCAATATGGTGTGAAAGTTGTATGCTTGGGATTACTGATGTGTGAAGTTAAACAGGTGTTGTTAATGCGAGTAGCAGTAGTTCTTAATCTATGTGGTGACCTTGTTAATAGCAATTGTAATGTGCAAGAGGACAATGGTTATGGCCAATCAGGGAAGAATCTGCTATGTTTCTTTTATATAAGGGGAAGGTTTATAGTTAGTGAAGCTGGTGATATAATTTATGTTGGTGGAACGATGAGATCAAGAACTATTAAGGAAGGCATAAGTTATGAAGTGTTCAAAACAATGATATTATCAATTGTGGGGAAAGAGATTGATAGACTTGTTATGAAGTTCATACTGACATTTGATACAACTACATTTGTTGACCTACTAGATGATGAAGGAGTTGAGCATTTAATTTCATTTAACCAACAAAGTGGGCATGTATATGTAAATGAAGAAGCAACTGAAGCTGGTAATACTGCCATAAGAGTTACATCAAGGGATGATCAATATATGCAAGTTGTTTTCCTATTAGAAAAAGAGATGTGAACAAGGTGTTGTCAACATATCACAACTAACATATTGTACTTACAATTGTTGTCCAAGCTTGTTAACTTGTCAGAAGGTTGGGAAGAACTATCATCCACTATGTGTAATAAATATCCACCTTCTTTGCCATGTGTTGTCCAAATAATGCTAACAAGAAGGCCTGAAATGAACTCAACTAAGTGGAAGGATTTCATAAGTTGAGAGGGACAAGTTTTTTGTAATGCAGCTACCCTTCGAGAAATATTTTACAAGTATAACATTGCTCAGAAGTTTGCATACAAATTTGTCAAGAACAATAAGCACAAGATCATTATAAGATGCATTGTTGATGATTGTCCATGGTACTTGGGTGCGTACTCAATAAGAGAATTATGAGATACTGAATTCCTTACTATAAGAACATTTAAAGATGAGCACATTCATCATGCACAAGATAACCTACTTGTAGCTCATAGGAAAAGGTCAAATTTGACATCATCAATCATGATAGACAGTTTGACATGTAACATAGACAAGAATGCAAACGAGCTAATGAGAGACATGTATAGAGATTATGGGATGCGTTTAAGTTATACTCAAGTATATAAAGGAAAAGAAAGATCCTTAAGGGAATTACATGGTCGTCCAACAGATTCATATATGGTTATTCTATGGATTTGTTAGAGGCTAGTTGAGACCAATCCAAACACAGTTGCCCTATGTGAATTATCTGAAAGTGAAAGATTTGAGAGGTTGTTCATTGCTTATTGATGCTTGATAAAAGGTTTCTTATAAGGGTGTCGATGTATACTTTATATAGATGGATGTCATTTCAATGGTCCTTATAAGGGAACCTTGGTTTCAACTAATGCATGTGATGTTGATGATCAATTGTTTCCCTTATCATATGCCATTGTCAGTGGAGAAACACATGATGATTGGAGTTGGTTTCTTCAAAATTTGAAGGATATCATTAGCACAAAGGAGACCATAATAGTCATAGATAGGAATCTTGCCATTGAAAGATATCATTGGGCCAAGGGAGACTACAATAGTCTTAGATAGGAATCTTGCCATTATTAGTGTCGTTTGTGCTATTTTTGGAGGTGAAAGATATGCTTTTTGTTATAGGCATGTGAAAGAAAATTTTAGTGCAAAATTTGTCAAGAATAATAGAGGAAGGGGACAAACTTCTATGAATAACAAGGAGGATGTACTCAAAATGTTTGATACAATTACTTATGCAAGGCATGAACATAAATATAATGTTGCATTAGGAAGGTTGAAATTGTTTTCTCCACAGTTAGCTCAATGGGTTGAGACTGAAGGAGATATTTTGTTAGAAAAGATGGGATAAAATAACTATAAATGTTGAAGAGTCATTTAACGCGTAGATTGTGAAAGAGAGGAAGCTCAATGTTGATGTTTTCATTCATGAGCATTGAGAGAAATTAGCCAAGAATATGGTTGAATGCAAATTAGCCATAAAAAACTAGACAAATAGTATTAGGCTGAATATTGAGTCTAAGTTGATGGAAAAAGTTATGACGGCTATAAACATGGAGTGTGAATATTATGGTGATAACCAGATTTCAGTTGCCACAAAGTGTAACAACCGAGTCATTTATCTATCTATTGATCTCATATCACACAAATACACTTACTTGGCATGGCAAATGAACGGCATACCTTATTCTCATGCAAATGTAGCAATAAAGTTTGTTCATCATAGTGTCTATGTAACATACTAAATTACAATCACCAAATATTCCTTGTAAATAAAGTAAATTAAATAGAATAAAATGGTATATTTTGGTACAAGAAAGATTGCCAAAATATTTTTTGATAAATTTCTGGAATGAAACTAGTGGCAGTTTTGTTGTGTACCACTTTTACCTATGCTAATGATGTCCAAACATTGTGAAACTTTTTAGTCCAAAAGTAGACAGGTCAAGAGTTAATTTGATATGTCATTTGTGTTATTGGCATGTATATGTTGGGAGTTCTATATTTTTGAATGTTAGTTGGGAAAAGTTGGTGTTTTCTGTGCAGTGATCAATTGAGTAGGATGCTTAATTGATATGCATCTAGAAAAGTTATAACTATATGTTTCCCTAAAACTAGACTGATTAAGGGTCACATAGCCTTTGGAATCATCTCAATTGGACATTTGTACAATTAGTTATGAATTTCAAATATTAGAGAAAATTCTACAAATAATTGTGGAAAAATGGGCTAGGCAAAAATTATGTAATGACATGTTGATTATTTGTGGCTCATCCAAGGATAAAAATGGAAGACAAAATATTATCTCAAGGGCAAGATGGGAATTCCAGATGAAAGGCTAAGATAAAGTCTTACAAAATAAATATGAAGGCTAAAAAAGTCAAACACTGGGCTAGAATTCTTTTAGTTAAATAATGAAAATTTACCTCCTGTAAATAATATGAAGAGGATATATTATGTGTAACATCTCAAAATTTTCAACCCTCTAGAGAGTTGTATGGAATAGCTCAATGGTCAATTTAGGGCAAAAAATTGATAAGGGAATAACTATTAAGAGAAACCTGAATAGGGACTAAACTGAAAATTTGAAAAGTTTAGGTCCCAGAAGGAAATTAGGTTTCTTGGGTTAAAGAAGCTTCTAGAAGGTCCCAGAATGCTGTTTCAAGAGTTAGGGATGAAAATAGAGTGGAAATGGATTATTTGGAATTTTCCCGTATTTTTCAGTATTTTTTGCTAGATCGGGTGTGTCAGCCAACCTTGATAATTTTGGAAGTTATGGAAAAGTCAAACATTAGGTTTGGAATGATGAATCCCTATCTTAAGTGATGAAGTTAATTTTAGGGCTCTGGCATAGTTTGAAAAGCCTAAGGAACCACCGCAAGAGAAGTTTAGTGATTATCATTGACGAATCAACTTTCGCCTGTAACTTAAGCTAGGAGTTGAATTTTAAAATAAAGAAAATTGTGCCATGTTCGTTGAGGAGAAAGGAGTCTAATAAGGGACAAGCAGAAATTTTTTTTGGTAAAGGTCAAGACAGAATACCAAAAAATTAGCCAGTTGGTACCATGGAAATCAGTGGACTGAGTTTCCTTATGTGAAGTTGAATTTTCTTCTTCCTCCTATCCCTAGTATGATACCATTTAAAAGGGGCAAAGTGGTCATATGGAGTGCCCTAAAATTTTCAAGAAAGGATTTAAATAATATATCTTTTTAGCATGTGAAAAATAAGAGTAAATATAGACCACACATTTTTCAATGGCCAATATTTAAGTAGAGGACAAGATCCAAGGGTTGAAAGGCCATGTAAATAAGTTAAAAACTAAGGGCAATTAGATAATTAAGAGTTTCTAAATACCCTTCTTAAAAGATGAAAAACGTCTAAAAAGAAGAACTTTAGGAGAAACTCTTGTAAACTTTATTCTTTGAGCCAAAAAAAAGAAGAAGGGAAACTTATAGTTATTTATCAAAAGGCATCATC
>JBAGKO010000011.1:23720957-23744860 GCA_037177275.1 Acacia concinna | reverse complement strand
CTAAGGTTTTGTTATGTTAAAAGAAAGCAAGCAGATATTAAAACCAGAAAATAATTCATTACTATATCAGGCCAACGAAAACCAGAGGGAAGAAGTAAAATCAATAGTTGGCTAAGAACAGAAACAATCAAAGCAAAAAAATGTAAAATCAGAAGTTGAATCAGTACATGAAATGGCACCATAAGACGATCGAATTTGCAAGAATGGAGAAGAAGAAATCTGACCTTGAGAGAGAGAGAGAGAAGGGGGTGGGCGAGAGAGGAGGAAAAATGGCGCGTAACAGAAGCAGTCGTGGAAGGTGAGGCAACATGATTTGATGATATAGATAGAGTTTATTTATGAGCAATATGGTAAATTAAAAAGTTATAATGGTTATATGATCTTTTTCTCTGAATTACAGGATCCCTGTATCCTGATTAATGAATATTAGCTATGTAATCGTGATTACATTAAATAATGTAATCAGGATTACATATGTAATCATTTTTATATTACAATAAGTATAACCAAACGCTGTAATCAGCCTGATTACATAGGATTACATGTAATCATATCCCATATAATCAAACCAAACAGGCTATTAGTTATGATAAGATAAGGATTTCAGTAGATAAGAGAGCGAGAGTGAGCGCGAGCACAAATTGACCATTACCGTAAGGAAATCTTCATGCAAGGAAAACGAATATAATGACAATGTGTGCGTGGGAAGTTTGGATTTAGGAAATTTATTGCGCCTCCTTCAAGATTGGGAGAAGAAGATTGTGGTGTCAAAAATTAGAATAATAAATTGACTTCATTCATAAAGCATAAATGGGAAGGAATGCTTTTGTAACGCATGTTGTGTTGAGGGAATCAATATGAAAATTTTAAAATGAAAACGAGTATGAGGGTATACATTAATTAATCTAACAAGGTTAAGAAAATTAAATGAACAGGTCTGAATAACTATTTAACAATAATGTAACCCCCTAGCAGTAAGAACTTTTTTTAAAAAAATAATAAAAAAAAACGGACTACCTTTCATAAGACAATTTAATTAGGTCTTCCATGTGAATTAAAGCGGTAAACAAAGCATAATTATTAATGGGATTAAATATATAACAAGAATACATATTCTTTAAGTGGGGAATCTTCCTTGGGAGAATAATACACATAAAGTGGTGGGTCTAAGTACAACTGGATTTTGTAATTATTGGCACTGCACAATGCGCCATGCCAAGTGAGCCACTTCTTCCCTTGAAGTCTTGAACATACATATATATGCTACTTAGCTCCAATAATATATATAGACACACACACAAACCATTTTTTTTTTTTTTGCTTTCTCCAACACACACATAACATACACTTTGGCTAAAACACACACACACCGGAGTGACAAAAATATAAAATGATTTGATTGATAGAGAAATCTAAAAAAAAAATTTATAAAATGATTACTTTAAAAATTATCACTTGTTGTTTAATATATTAATTACGACATACTTTTTTTCCTGTTACCATTGGTGTACTTGCAAAATTTATAGTCAGCCACACAAGAACATGTGATGTGATGAATAATTAAATAGTAATTTATGAAATCTTCTGTAGAATTTCAAATTTAATTTTTAATAGTTTTATTCTAGGAAGGGTTGAATGTGACTGCCTCCTCTACTGTCCTCCCTTAATAAAGAAAAAGAGTTAAAGGAAGAAAGCAACAAAGCTTCCAATGAAATTATGTGAAAGTGGATTACAATGAAGCTTATGACCCCACAAGTTTTCACCATGTAACCATTTGTCCATTACTTTTATGTTTTCATTTTCTTAACTTGTCGTTTTCCCTTAGGGATTTTTTTTTTTAAGTTGCTCCTCACAATCACAATCACTCAAACAAAATTGTTAAAAAAAATTGATTATTGCTAAAACAATATTCATCTAATTAGGTTCCCAAACTAAAATATTTCAATAAAACATATAGCATTTTTTTCCCGGAATCATAAAGCATATTGTGCTTTTAGAATTTTTAATTTAGTGAAGATGTTACGTTTGATACATTAATTTTAAATTTGTAGAAAATTGTTACATTTTATTTGACTGTATATCTCACAAAATTGGGAGGATGCATGGCATGGATTGCACCTTTATAAAAATTACAGACAGTAAAAGCAAAACTGAATTTCAAGATAATATCATAAATTAAAAACACAATAACTAGAATTAAAATGGATTGATGGAAACTAATGATTAATTTTAATTATCAAAATATTAATAATTAAAATTTGAACGAAGTATTAGGTTTCTTAAAAAAGTTGTACAATGCTTACAGAATTTTTAATTTTTTTGGGAACATTTATGGGCTTACAAAAAGTTTATAAAGCTTAAAAAAAGGTTTTCTTACGCTTATATATAAATATAAGATTTTTTCAAAATGTTATATATATATTAAAAAAGAAATTTGTTCGCCCACGAAAATATATAAAATTTATACGATTTTGTATTTTCATGATTTTTTTAAAAAAAAAGTTTCTGAGCAATATACCATATATAAGAGTATATATGATGCGACTGAATGAAAAAACACCTAAAAAATGATGTTCTCTCATATACGCATATAGCGTATTAAAAGAAATTAAAACAGTGAAAGGAACAGCTTACCAATATTGACCACGAAATTGTTATTTATCACTTGAGTGACAAAAGCCAGCACTTGGCTACATTGACAATGAAAGGTTTCATTTATTTTAGACCTTGATCATTTCTAAATTAATATATTTATTTATTGGAAAAAAATTAATCTAATTATTTATCGTTAAAATGTAATCGATATACTTCTTAAATGGAAAAGGTTAATTCTTATCATTTTTATTCTTAATTTAAAGTTTTTACAATAAAAGTATATAATTTATAATTATTGTTTCATTGCATGTACTAAACATGAGTTTTTTTTTTGTTAAGGTGCAAAAATAACCATCATTTTTTGTCAATAAGTGTAAAAATAACTATAAAATATTTTTTAGAGCAAAAATAATTATAAACTTTAAAAAATTGCGTAAAACCATTAAGTTACAACGACACCGTTAATTTTTTTATAAAGATTACTGTAATGAGGTTAATAGTTCGCTATATAACTTAACAATTTTACACTATTTTTTAAAGTTTATGGTTACTTTTACTCCAAAAATAGTTTATGATTACTTTTACACTTTTAATAAGAGTTTATGGTTATTTTTGCATCTTAATCTTTTTTTTTTTGCACAAAACAAATCTTTCAACAAATAAAATTTACAATTTGGAATAAATTTTGGTTGAGTTTTAATTTTTTTCAACATATCAGTGATGAATCCGAATTCATTTTTATCTGTAATTTTAATGAACATTTAAGTTAAGTTGTTAAAGTAGAAGTAGATATATCTAAGACTTGTATTTCTAAGGATTATAATATACCAAGACCTGTCTAAAGTAAAAATTGGCAATAAACTTTTGTCGATTCTTAAATTGTTCCACTAAAATATCAGTGGGTAACAATCCAAATAAAATTTTAATCATCAGTAATTTTGACAAGTATTTAACAAAGTTCTAGTTTTTGGCAAGGTGGGGTAGAGTTGTTAGGTTTTCATAAATAACCAAATGAAAAAAATCAAACACAAAGTTGAAACCATAGAAGGGTCTAGCATTAAAAGACAGCACAACACATGAAGATTCTTTTTTGATTGGTAATAAATAATGATTAGCATGCAAAGCAATGCCTTGATTCCCATCTTACAATGATGATTGACCCAATTGATGAAAGATATTATAATGTTTATGTTACAGAAGGGCTCTTTTGTTTTGGTGTTGTATTTGCATAACACCAAAAGAATATTGCCATAAATAAAGATGAACCCCCAAAATATTATAATAATGCCCATGTAATAATGATGGTCAAACAAATTGTGCTTTTCATACCAGTTTCTCATTTAAATATTTTCCTATACCCTTGTCCTCCCTTAACTACCTGATTTAAACTTTTTTTGTTTGACGTCTTCTTTTGAAATAGATCTAAATTATTTGAATTTAATTTATATACCCTTTTTGTTTGAAGGAAATAACATAACAATTTAATTAAATCAAACCTATATTAAATTAAAAGATTAATTTAAAAAATAGTTTGAATGAAGTTTTCCAAAAATAAAAACATTATATACTATGTGAATTTGATTTAAATAATTTTTGTGATCTGGTTCCTTTAAGGCCTTTGACTAATATAATAGCTGGCTGATTTTCTTATTTATATATTTTTAATTGAATTTTCACCTTGTTTTTCTTGAGAACCGTGTAAAGTTGCAATTTTCCCTTATATTATTTTTTCCCCTCTTTTGGTTTGAGCTGTGTATGCTCACATCATGCTTGGTATTTACTATTATTTTTATGTTAGGGGCCCACCTAATATATATTTTATAAATAAGCACAATATATTATTTGAGTCGGTAAGGTATAGAGCCCCACATTCATTATATTTGATGCTCCCATCACTAAAAACAATTTCCCCTAAATTATTATTGTCATTGTGAGTTCCTCAAAAAGGAATATGCTAAACATACCACCACACACATCATAGGCATTACCTTTTAGTAAGTACCACTAAGCCTTAAAAAAAAAAGTAAATCATCCAATCCAATCCAACTCCCACAACTATTCAACTTTAATTACCAAGGGTAAATTATGAACTATTTGATTCTTTTAATGGAAAACAATCTGATTCTTACAAATTTAGAACATATGAATTTGAAGTTTTTTTAAGATAAAAATTGGGGACGAAAATTGTTAACGTTAAGTTTGATAAAAAAAAAACTAATTTTTTATTATATATTTCTATATGTACATGTATATATGAATTGTAACAAATTTTATGATTATGTAGATAAATAAATATCATCATTATAATTGTAAATGAAAAGCAAGATGTGAAATTTGGTGTTGGCAAGTGGATCACATTTCTCTATTTCCGTCCCATGAAAATTTATCTTTTTTGCTGTCTTTAGCCTGACGGGATTTCTCTCTCACGGTTTCGCTGCAACTCTCTCACTCATATCAGTGTTTCCGTATTCTGCAGTATACAGCACCACCCCTGCCCCCTTCTTTAAACAGCTTGGTCTGGTCTTTTTCAACTCTTGCCCCACCTGACTTCTTAGCAAATTACAGAAATTCGACGTGATTTCAAATTACCACAATTTCATTAATTAAATCAAATAGTACGACACATTAAAGAAAGCCATAATAGTAATACAACCCCCCTTCAAATTTAATTAGCATTCCATATCTGTGTCTCCACTTCAATAATGATCCTTCTTAAATGGCGTAGCTCTCTGTTCCTTTTTTGTGGGATGTTTATATTTCGCAAAGGTAAGGTTTTTGTTGAACCTTGACCTTCCCCACCAAGATGATGAGATAATCATGAATCCATCTTCTATTAACTACTGCTGCCTGAAGGCAAAAAAAACAAAAACAAAAAACCTAACGCTGCCTGCACTACCCCGAACTCAGAAAGCAAAGCCCCGTGACTCATACTTTCTCTCTCGCTCAAATTAAACCATAAACAAAAATGGCAATTCAGCTCAATAAATTGAATGAATATTATGGTAAATGGTTTGTGTCGCGTAGTGGTGTTTCATTTGAATATGGCAATTGTTTTTCTTTCTCTTTCTCAACGCAAAAATTTATACTTTTCCAATAAAATTTATATTATTTTTTATGGGTCTTCTCTCTATGTATGAGAGACTCACCTCAACTCTTCCACTCCTTGATGCTCCTTTTTGCTGTTCAGGGCTCTGAGAGACGGAAACAACCAGTTTCAGAAAACCAACAAAATTTTCTTATCTCATTCCTATCATCACTCGCTCTCTCTCACACCCACACACACAAGTTGCCAAAATATTTTACAACTGTGTTCGATTCAGGATGATAATTACCCCATGGTGTTATTCCAGGTCTTTTATGGCTCTTGAGGCTTCACGGATAGCGATAATAGATGCTGGACCACTTGGTTTAATGCAATTCTTAACCTTTTTGGTTTGACTTTATTCAACTTTATGAGTTTTTCCCGCTGGCTTACCCAAATCACTATTAGGTTTCCATCAAATTTTCGCCCGCAAGTTGGATTATATGATTGTTTTGGTTGAGCTGAGGCTCATGTTAAGCCTTTAAGTGGGTCAATTTTGCAAAAATGTCTGTGAATCGGAAGCTCACTGGGTTAAATGGCAGGATGCCGCCAAGTTCCAAGCCAGGTAAATCAAATGAAGCTTCGCATGACTCTAATTCTTCACTCAGAAAATGCAAGAAGAAGAAGCCCTTTTTCGTGTGGGGTTTTCTTGGAGTTGTTGCGCTGGGAATTGTGTGGTTCTTCATCACTTCTCACGGTGACTCCTTGATGTTGAGGGAGGATAAAAGGTTGGGTGATTGTGAAGAGAGAGCTCGAATCTTGCTGCAACGTCACAATATCAGCAAGAAGCAACTTCGTGCCTTCGTTTCCTTCTTCTCTGTATCAGATCAGGTACTATGTTTATGCATTCTTACCCCTTTTCTTCAAGAAACTGCACTTATGCTCTCTCTTTCCATTTTCTCAATTCCTTTCTTAATGCGTCTAGATCGCTTGCACTTGAAGTGCCGTGCATCCCCCCAAAATGACGCTGTTTTGGGAGATGCTGCTTCAGACTAAGCTTCTTTCCATGGGCTGCTCTTCGCCGTTCAATGCTCTTATTTCATAATTCCGTTGATTCTTCTCCATGGAAGAATTGTTACTTGGGAATTTTTCCTAGGACTAGCTTGTATATTGAACACTTCAATCGTTGACCCAAAAAAAAAACACGGAAAGAAGCACCCCAATTCTCAATGTTCCATGATATTCTTGCACTTTATGTCTTAAGAGCAAACACTGCTTGTTGTAGAGATGTATGTAATTATGTACCCAAAAAAAAACAGAGAGAGACAGAGAGATGTATGCAATTAGCATAAAAAGTGATGCTTTCTTTACCCCCCTCTATCTCACTAGTCAATGATGCAGATTTTATCCCAATGTATCGACGAAAGAAGAGTGCAAAAGCTGTTAAGCAGTGACCTTGGCAATAACTTGCAGATGATATTTTCAGAGAATAGGGAGTTCCATAAGGAGCATACATGTGTCACAGGCCAAGTCGAACTTATGGAACAATGTCCAGTTCTCAATGATTCTGTTCAGAGAAACCTGGAATCATTATTGCTAATGGAAAAAACTGTATCATTGGCCTCATACTCTGCTATCATGTCCAATATTGTCAATAATTTGTTGCATGGAAAGGTAAAATCTTAACTAAAGCATAGTTTAAACTGCCGATTCTTTGCCAAATAGCCAGTGCCTATAAACTGTCAGTAATTATTATTCCCATATCCCATCCCCGAACTCATTGAAGGGTATGCATACTACATGGAGTTACAAAAAGCATAGCTATTGAGCTTTGGTACTGTTGCTTATTACTTCTTGTAAAGTTTACTAGTTTGCTGACTCAAGGTCAGACATTATGTTGTTAATCATGCAATAGATGCATCTATTGACAACTTTTCATACACAAAAGGTCAGATGAATCTATAAATTGCCTGGCCGGCAAGGTGACATTCTTTTTAGCGCAGTATGCAGTATGATGCATTGTTGTGTTATTGGCTTAATTGGTAGAACGAGTGGAAAAATTTTGAAGCATCACAAAAGACAGTAATATCACAAAAACTATTGGCATGTCCGTTGAATTTAACCTAAAAAAATCTCTATGGGAACACACTTGTATGGGTTTTATGAGGTCTGCTTTTGTTATGGATGTTCCAAACAATGAATTTCCCTATTAAATGTGGTTATACCATGGTACACTTTGTATGTACCTCAGATATTGCATTCTAGCACTTATTTTTTGCTACAACAGATTTAGCACTTCTTTCTTGTTCATTTTGAAACTAATGCGTCTTCATTCTATAATATAACGAACATGCTTCTGGCTTTGCAGAACATTGTGCAGTCATGGGTATTGGAGTTAGTTGCAATTCAGGGTTATCTGACTTTGTGTATAGGATGCTCGTGGATTCTTGTTGTAATTACAATTTGTTGCAGATTGGCTGGCTTTCCTTTATTCTGGAATCAGAAGCTGGTTTCACAGACAAAGTCGCAGCATTCTGCTGGGCAAAATCCAAAGGGTGCTGGGAGTTGGAGGAAAAAGCTTTTAGTTACATTTGTGTTACTTGGAATAGTTGTGTCTGTTTGGTTGTTCTGGCACCTTAATAATGATATTATGCGGAGGAGAGAAGAAATGCTTACCAATATGTGTGATGAGCGAGCTCGCATGCTGCAGGATCAGTTCAATGTGAGCATGAACCACGTTCATGCTCTGGCTATTCTTGTGTCCACCTTTCACCACAGCAAACATCCATCTGCTATTGACCAGGTAGTGTACTTTTCCCCATTTAGTTATGGTGGATGGATGTGGAATTGCCGTCTTAAACAACAGTGCCAAGGCTCTATGAATGTTGATGAATTAATTAACACAAAATTATAATAGAAGGACTGTGACAGGAAGGAAAAGAGGAAGCTGAAAAGTAAGAACATGATCATGAAATAATTAACAATAAAAAGTGAGAGGGATTCTGGTTATGCTTCATTATTTTAATATTTGATCTTTAATATTCATTAATCATTAATAACAATATCTCATTAGATTAGGTTGGCTACGCCAATAACAACAAAAATAAGTTTATAATGTGAAAAAATCATTAAAAATTTAATTATGTATAACAATATAAAACATGTTGGAACAATATAGATATAGCCATAGATTAGTTTTACAAAAATTAATTAATTAAAAAATTAATAGAGTGCATATTAAGGTAATTTTGATAAATTTTAGAGAGTATTCATGATGTATACTCTTAATAAAGTAATAATTAATAAAATAATTTTTAGTTCTATGTAGTTAATTTTTTAGGGCTTTTCTTTGGAGGACAGTGGTGGAATTGGACCTGTTTGCTTAACAACTAATAAAAAAAACAGCCTTTTTGCTCTTTATGAGTCCAAACTCCCATCACATATTTACCTCGTACAGTGCAAAATCACTTAAAATAAGCAATCCCAAACACCCATGAAGCCAGTAAAAAAGCTTTAAAAAGGAGGAAAAGTCAAGCCATTGATTCAATTGTAGTGCCTCTAACGCAGACATGATGAACACATAAGAAAGGGGCATATGGAGATTATATTTCTCTAATGTCAGGAAAATGGTTGGCATTTGATGTTCAAGCATTAGTGAACAAGTGGAATTATGGATTTATTTGTTCAAGCTCATTCCTAGTTGCCTAAAATGTCTTGTTAGTCCACAAACAAGGTCGCCTGGACATATTAAATTTTGTTTCTTCTCTCCACTCCTTAGTAACTTTTTTGTTGTTGTCTTGACATGATATTTAAAATTATATATTAAAAATAAGACAAGGGGAAGGCAAGGTGCCGCGTACCCGCCAGACTTGGGCTCAATCCCTGGGAAGTCCCACCCTTGAGGCGACTCCGGATTAGTCTACATCCTAAGGGTGTGGGATACCGGAGGGTGAAAACCCAAAAACAAAAAAAGACAACATATGAAGAGAAGGGAAACTAATCTTGAAGCTTCTCGTTTTCTTCTGCAGAAAACTTTTGGAGAATATACAGAGAGAACAGCATTTGAAAGACCACTCACTAGTGGTGTTGCTTATGCTCTGAAAGTTCTCCACTCTGATAGGGAGCATTTTGAAAAGCAGCATGGGTGGACAATCAAGAAAATGGAAACTGAGAATGAAACACTTGTCCAAGATTGTATTCCAGAAAATCTCAATCCTGCACCCATTCAAGATGAATATGCACCAGTGATATTTGCTCAAGAAACTGTTTCCCATATTGTATCTATTGATATGATGTCTGGAAAGGTTTGGGGTTCTTACCTTATTTTTACCCTTGTTTAATTTCCTTATTTCAAGAAGAATTTTGGTTACCATTTGGAAATTTTCAATTTCACGTTTCTATGAATGTTCTTACAATGTTAATTCCTCATAAGAGGAAGAAAGCTAGTGTTTAGTTATCTCACAGACAGATCTTTTACTCTTTTGTCTTTAATTTTCCTTTATTCAATTTCGAAGCGTTCCACTTTTGAATCATTTACTATTACTATTGCTGTTATCGTTAAATCCTGTTTTTGTTATTTGGAGCTGAACGCTCAAAATAAATTATACCTTAAACTTTATTTTACATAATTTTCTTTAAAAATGCAAAAGTTAAGTGTTGGGATGAAGTAACGGCAAGCAATAGGATGACTGTAAGTACTGGAGGTGCTCTGTCTGTGGATGTAACTAGAGTCTCTTGTGCACATGTTTGCTTGAGTGTTTTTAAAGTTTTGCTGCTTCCAGTCTTGGTTTATACAAATTCATGCACGTGAGAGATTGAAAAGAGACAAAATGCGGAACAGTTAAGTATAGAATTGGGAATTAAATTGTTTGATTGTGTAGTTGTCTGACTGCTTAGTTTGTGAATGTTATGCAGGAAGACCGTGAGAATATCTTACGAGCAAGAGCGACAGGAAAGGGAGTGCTAACATCCCCTTTTAAACTGCTGAAGTCTAATCACCTGGGTGTTGTCCTTACATTTGCTGTCTACAATGCTAATTTTCCTCCAAACGCTACACCAGAGCAACGCATTGAAGCTACTGTTGGGTATTGTATATAAGATTTTTCTTCAAATTGTTATTAATTAACATTCACATTTGTATTCGTTAGCTAATTTATTCATATGCAAGTCTGTGTCTAGGTACTTGGGTGCTTCCTATGACGTTCCATCACTGGTGGACAAGCTCCTCCACCAACTTGCCAGCAAGCAAACCATTGTTGTAAATGTTTATGATACAACTAATGCTTCTGCACCTATCAAAATGTATGGTTCTGATGTTATTGATACTGGGTTGCTACATATAAGCAATGTGGATTTTGGGGATCCTACGCGAAAACATGAGATGCACTGCAGGTTTGCTTTTGCCCTACTTAATGGGAAATTGTTAAGTCCTGGAGTTTCATATAAGCTGGATTTTATTTATTTATACTTTTCATTATCTTATTTCCAGGTTCAAGCACAAGCCTCCACTACCTTGGACAGCAATCAATGCATCAGTTGGGCTACTTGTTATTACTTTGCTTCTTGGTCATATTTTTTATGCTGCAATCAGTCGAATAGCAAAAGTGGAGGATGACTACCGTAAAATGAGGGAGCTAATGGTTCGAGCTGAAGCTGCAGATGTAGCAAAATCTCAGGTTCATTGTATTTCTTTGGGACTTGTTTTTTCTTTCGGAAAATAATTGTGGGGCTGATGACAAGGTGACTTGTGATTTGCTTTTCTCAAACAAAATGAGTTCACATATGTTAAACTTCACATGATTGTCATCATTGCCCATTAGTATCAGTGCTCATGACAATGTAACCTTTTTTTTTTTTTATCAGAAATATAGTTATGATTCCTGCAATGACTTCTGTATTTTGATTTCCCTTTTTGTAGTTTCTGGCAACAGTTTCACATGAGATTAGGACTCCAATGAATGGTGTTTTAGGTAATCCAAAAAATTGAAGGACTTGATCTTATGTTAACTACTACCCAATTCATTAATAGTACATGAAAGTAAACTTATTATTTTCCAGGTATGCTGCAAATGTTGATGGACACTGAACTAGATGAAGGCCAGATGGATTGTGCTCAGACTGCTCACAAGAGTGGTAAAGATCTTATATCTGTGATAAATGAGGTTCTTGAACAGGCTAAGATTGAGGCAGGGAAGCTTGAACTTGAAGCTGTAGAATTTGATCCACGTTCCATCCTAGATGAAGTCCTGTCACTTTTCTCTGGAAAATCTAATGAAATAGACATTGAGGTGAAATTCAAATTTTTGACTACCTTATCTTTTATTCCTCAAGTAATAGTCCGATATATATATAAATATATATATATATATTTGGCCGAAGTAATAGTTGGATAATAACTCTTACGTAAACTTGCTTTTGTATTCTTTTGGGTGAGTATAGTTGGCTGTTTATGTGTCCAAAATGGTGCCAGAAGTTGTCATTGGTGATCCTAAACGATTCCGGCAAATAATAACTAATCTGGTTGGAAATTCACTTAAGGTATGCTATGTTTCTTGCTGGACTTTTTCACCTTTTGGACTTTCATGCTTACTATACAAATTTTGGATGCCAGAAACATCTCTCTTATGTAGATGACAATTTTTACACACTACTACCGGCCTACATCAGAATTCTTCCACAAATTCCATCAATTAATCTTTTCTCATTGAAAATTGTTATCTTGAAGATGGACTTGGACCATTTACTAATTTTAATTGAGAGATCAAAGTTGAGAAATGTGAAAAATGTTGCATCTTCTTTTATACTAGGGATGCCTACATTAGAATGTCTTCCACAAATTCCATCAATTAGTCTCTTCTCATTGAAAATCGTTATCTTGAAGATGGACTTGGACCATTTACTAATTTTAATCGAGAGATCAAAGTTGAGAAATGAAAAAAATGTTGCATCCTCCATTATCCTACGAATGCCATTTTCTTTGTATTTCTCAGTGACTGTTAAATCCACTGTTATTTGGTATGGGGTTTTGGCCAACATTTTATATAAACTTGACTCACTCTTTCTCTTGCTACCCTCACTATGCATAAATTTTGTATTAGACGAGCTGATTTTCTTGATACCCATAAAATCCCACTTTAACTATTGTTTCATTATCTCTAGCCATTCATTTTTCTGTTGTATTTCAGTTCACTCATGATATAGGACATTACTACTCGCATCAGCATATTTTCCTGCTACCCATTAAATTGCATAATTACTGTTACATGATCTCTATTCATTTATTTATTTGTTGTATTTCAGTTCACTCATGTTAAAGGACATGTGTTTGTATCGGTTCATACGGCAAATGAAGTGAAGAGCCCACTTCCCAATATGGATGTGGTGCTGAGTCAAGGGTTCCGGGAAATGTCAGACAGAACCTATAATACATTGAGTGGTTTTGCTGTTGTCAACAGATGGAAAAGCTGGGCAAATTTCAAAAAGTTAAGCAGTATAAATCTGGTGGATGAATCTGGAGTGATTCAATTGCTGGTGACAGTTGAGGATACAGGTATAGGAATTCCTTTGGATGCACAAAAACGCATATTCACCCCTTTTATGCAAGCTGATAGTTCCCCCTCACGAACATATGGCGGGACTGGAATAGGACTGAGCATTAGTAAATGTTTAGTTGACCTCATGAGAGGAGAAATTGGATTTGTAAGCGAACCTGGAACTGGCAGTACCTTTTCTTTTAGTGCAACGTTTAGGATACCAAAAGCCTCATATCTGGATTCAAAGCATCAGCAATGCAACCCTTTTGTTTCAGAGTATCAAGGATTGAGAGCACTTGTGGTGGATAGAAGAAAAATTCGTGCTGAAGTTACAAGATATTATCTGCAGAGGATGAGGATTTCTGTGGATGTTGCTTATAGTCTTAACTCAGCATACTCTTATCTATCTGGTTCTTCCAACAAGAGGTAATTTTGCATTTGCCATTTGAATATATATCAAGGTCATCTGAATTTGCTAAAACAATAATTGACATTCCAGCACCACCAAAGCACAATGTATAAGAATTATTGTTCCAAAGGTATCATGCAAAGTACCACAAGGGAATTTTGTGTATCAGCAATTTAGTAAACAAATTAAGATATAACATTCAAACTGCCAAATGTTTCAGATGGGATGTGAAGATTATATGTTAGTATGATCTTTCTGGTAGTCTCATTAAAACAATTGTTTGTTTTTTGAAAAGTGAGATATTGTTTCAAGTAGAGGAGGTGATATGGTTAATTTTGTTTTGCCACAACGTAAACATGAAAGGTTTAAATTTCTGGCAACATGCATTATAAGTCAATATTTGAAAGTTTTGTACTGGTGAATGTTGCTGTGAAATATTTTGCTAAACATTACTTTTTTATTTTTCCAGTATTACTCAACATTTGGAAATGATTGTGATAGACAAGGATGTTTTGGATAAAGAAAGTAGTCTATTGTATGTAATCAAGAAGCAGAGGCAGAATGACATCAAAAGAGACCCAAAAAGTTTTCCCAAGGTTTTTCTCTTGGCAAACAACCTTAGTCCTGATGAACGTGGCAAGCTAAAATCTGTTGGTGTTGTAGATGATATACTAATGAAACCTCTTTGGTTTAGTGCTTTGATTCGCTCCTACAGAGAAGCCCTTGGAAGTGAGAAGAAGCAAATAATTAGACAGAAAGAACCAAACCTTGGGAACTTGCTAAGACAGAAACATATTTTGGTGGTTGATGATAACGCAGTGAACAGAAAAGTTGCAGAAGGTGTGCTACGAAGATATGGAGCAAAAGTAATTTGTGTGGATGGAGGCAGGGCTGCCTTAAAGATACTTAAGCCACCACATAGTTTTGATGCCTGTTTCATGGATCTCCAAATGCCAGAAATGGACGGGTAATTGATCTGTCTTTTCTTAATTTCCTACTTTGACGATTATTACAGAATGTGTATTGTAGAAAACATGTATGCATGTTGGAGCATAGTAGTTTAATTAACTTGATGCAAGAACGCAGCGGCATGTACATTATATGTTTGTGTATCTGTTTGTTTTTTTAATATGCAAATAACCTGCTAGGCTGCTAGCTATATTTGAACTGTGATTTATTTTTGTTGAGCCTGACTGCTGCATTACTGACGTTTGAAGCTATCTGCATAATCCCTTGTGGAGTTGAAAATATTCTGTAATTATGCTCTGACTTTGTATGTAAAAACTTGAGATAACAAGTTTTTTGGGAAATGGTACAAGTGATTTTCAGTATGTAATTAACTTCACGTTGATAGTTCATTTGTCTAGACTCGTTAGACACCAATCTTTGGTTAGGAAAGTTGCTATTTCTTCATGCTTTTCTTCATATGATCTTATGGAGCAAGATTCTTGTAAATTTATCACTGGAAAGGATCCATCTGCGGCCTTAGCTTGATGAAAATCTTTATATTGATTACATATATTTCTAAGATTGTTCAGTATGTTGGGTGGCCACTTAACATATGTCAGAAATATGATAGACTTTACGTTATTTTCTAGATAGGATCCCACAGATCAGGATTTCTAACTAAGCTGTAATTTTACAAATATTCTTCTCATTTTGAATGACAGGTTTGAAGTGACTAGACAAATCCGCTGCCTGGAAAAAGAGTTCAATGAAAAAATTGCACGTGGTGAAGCATCAACAGAGATGTTTGGTAATGTGGCTCATTGGCACATGCCGATATTGGCCATGACAGCTGATGCAACTCAAGTTTCAATAGAAGAGTGCAATAGGTGTGAGATGGATGACTATGTGTCGAAGCCATTTGAAGAAGAACAGCTCTACAACGCAGTGGCACGTTGCTTTGTGTCTGGTTGATGAGTTGAAATTGCTGTGTTTATAATCTTTACTGAGTCATGAAGGCATCCTGTTTGCAATGGTTGACTGATCTCTATGCCTAGCATGTCTTCTTCAATCATGAACATGATATTCAGCAACACTTCCCGACTAAAATTTTCTCCAGATATGGTAATCATTGCAAACAGCTTCAAAGAAAGGCATGGCATGCTGGCATTAAATGTGTGGCCTTGTTCATTGTTGCGGTAAGTGCTGTGTTCATCTCTATTCTTTCAATCTAATTGAGCTTTGTACAGAATAAAGGAAGGAAACAGCCACCAAATGAGCTTTGACTTAACTGATATGGGACGTAGGATCCAGGTTTGAATTTAAGCTGGAGCCTGATGAACCAAAAAAGAAAGAAAACTTGAGAAACTATCTGATCTGACACATTCTATCCATAAAAATTGAAATACAAATAAAAAAATTTGGTTCTGCCCTCAACAGATCACAATTTGAATGAACCTTCAAGGATCAAAAAAGTATTTTGCCACATAATAGTTCAATGATCCAGACCCATTGATGGAAGTATTGTAGGCTAGTAAATTAATAATGTCTTTTATTGCTCCTCAGGTTGCTGATTGAGAGTGCTATTGGTATTCAAATGACAAGAAAGCGGTCAACAGGAAATATTGCATGTACATAACACGGTTTTGTTGCCACTATTCTCATTTTTTGTGTATATTGTATTTATATTTAATTGATGGAAGTAGGAAAAGATATGGTGGTATGGTGATGAAGCCTGAGTTGTTGTATGTTGTAAAGGTATTGTTGAGTTGAAGATAGAAGAAAATAAAAAGCAGGAAAGAAAGTGGATTTGATGCATACTTGTGATATCGGCATTTCCTATTAGATTATGCAGAAGTTTTATTATGAAGAACCCTAGAAAATAGGTATACATGATGATGACAGTACGGTGAATTCATTTTCTTTTGGCTAAGTTTGAAGTAACGGCTAATGGCTTTGTTGCTTGGTGAGTAGTGACATAAAGCTCATTCTTGCTAATGGGTTCAATCCTACTAACTACTACATGCGTTAAAAAATTGAATGGTCCAATATTGGAAGCCTCTAAATTCAGGAAAACATGTATGGATCTTTAAGCTTGGAAAAAGGAAATTGATTTGAGCTCATGATTTATTGAAGCGGATAATGCAGGCTGGTAGATGTGGCATACAGAACACAAGGACAAATACGGGATCAGTTTAAGAACTCAATTTATGTAAAAGATAAAGCAATAGAGAGAAGGAACATAAAGAAAAGTGTAATGTATCATGTTTTTCTTTTTGAAGTAGCATGGAGGCTAATTTAGCCTTAAAAGGTAAGGATATGAAAATAAAATTTCAAACAGTAGCATGAACCATAATCTCTGGTCATATACATGTAATTATGATAACAAAAAAATTTTAAAAAATATTTGGCGAAACTGAAGAAGAAAAGTGGTTCAGCAGCGAATACAGTCAAGTGGTTCTATCTCACGTCAAAGGTGAGTGTTGGTAATTTAGGCTAGCCAACTAGTTGCGAGTCAACCCGCCTCAACCCACGGGCTAAACGGGCCAACCTGCCTTGCCTCAGCTTGCCCTTTGGTTGGTTGGCATTTTGCCAGCCCAAGCTTGCCAAGACTGGTTGGTGGGTTGGCCCGTCAGCCAACTATTATTTTTTTTAATTTTTTTAAAAAACTTATCACTCTTTTTTTTAATTCATACTCCCTTTTTTTTTATTCACTCACATCACACTTGATTTCTTTCATACTTGATTTCTTTTATACATTTGTATCATGAAACTATTTTTCACTTTCACATTTTTTTTTCCACCCACTCATATCACAAAAATATATAAATTTCTTTCTTTTAAATTTGATAATAGTATAATAAATAAATATAATATGAAAATAAAAGTGCCATAAAAAATATGAAGAAATTGTTAAACACCACATTAAAAATAAGGGGATAAGGGTATTTGAGATTAATACTTAAGAAATTGTGAAAAATAAAATAAATGAGATTTTAGTGAGCCAATGCTGGCATTTAGCCGGCTTGAACCCGCCACATTTAATGGGCTGACATAGACCCAATCCGTTTTACTGACTATGTAGCCCATAGTCTGTGTTAACTTTTAAGTTGGTGTGTTTTTTCAGTTACCTCTAGTTGGATTGGACAAAGGAATGATAAGTTCTGCTTGACCAAAAAAAAAAAAAAAACAGAGGATAAGTCCTGACTCCCTTAGTCCTAACCCACCTGCATTCACATCATGCACTTAATTTTGAAAGCCCCAACCTCAATTATGTGAGGTATTTAAAGTCCATCCAGTCAACTACAACGAAGTGCTTAAGGATTTACTTGAATTGCAAACTAAGTGCCTGTCTGGCAACAGCTTTTAGAGGCTAAAAGTGGCTGTGGTGTAAAAGCATAAGGCAGTGGCTAAAAAACTAGTTTGACATGAGTTTATTTTTTATTGGGTTTTTGGCCGAAAGCCACTTCAAATCAGAAGCTGTCCCAAGAAGCTTCTACCTCAACTTGTTAGGGATATATTATCCAATTAGAAACGAACAATTAATTAAGTATTTTATTGTTTTTAGTTTTTTTTAAAAGAAAATTAATAGGGACAAGGTGAAATGAAAAATCTCACTCCAAATATTAAATTATTATCAAAATTCAAATAGTTGACAAATATGTTAAAAAAATCTCTTGAAATTTTTTTATTAGAAGTTATTTTCTACTTATCATTTAAATAAGTTTAGTTTGAAAAAAAGTCACTTTTGCTGTCACCAATTCAAACACAAGTCACATTTACAATCTGACTTCTTTCTGAAGTCATTTCTAAAGAGTCATTTATAAAAAAAACAAAAAAAAAGTCATTTCTCCTATCACTTAGCTAAAGCTCTAACTTATACTACCTCCAGTTCTAGTTATAGATCCCAAATTACTTATTTTTGAAAAAGGAATTAAAATAAGTAGCTTTACCATATCATATATTGTATTTTATTATATTATATATTAGTTCATGAATCAAATAAAATAGTTTTAAAAATAATAAATTTTAATGTTTAAAATAATATAATTAACTTTATTAGAATTCTCTAAAAAAAATTAAACTGAATCTTATAATTAAAATAGGTATTATAGTTGTTGCAAATATTTTATTCAACAATAACATTATATGATCACCCATTATCTTCTTGCACGCGCGTACACATACAGTCATGCTTGTTTAATGTCACTTTACCATATGCATATATGATTTTTTTTTTTTAAAGTTTACAATTACAAATATATTTTTTTTAAAAAAAATCTTAAAGTTGAGCTCGAAACCTGCTATGATTGGAACTCAGTAGACGAGTTCCTGCACACATCCCTATTTAAGAGGACAAACAAAACAAAAATAGGGAAATAGAGGCAAAGAATTCAAAGAACATGTAGGGCCCACATGTGACCAAAAATGCACAACAGAAATAATCGTTTAGTGTATAATGGGAAAATGACATTAATAGAATATGAGCTGTGATTTTCCAATTCTTATGATTTTTGCATTTGCTGCTATGTTTTTTGTAAGGTGCGGACCATTTTGTCATTAACTTCCAAAAGAAGTGGAGAAGGAAAAAAATAAAGGCATGTAATGAATATCCCAAAAGCCTTAACATAGTCGACGTAATGACAGGGAAATTGGACACAGAAAAGTGAATTAGGTCTTCGTCTTGTTTGATGAGATGGTACTTAATTACGTCCTGGTTATATATATATATATATATGGTAAAAACTGTTGGAATCCTGAAATCCAGTTGATTCACTGAGTACCCACATAAGATCGGAGCACCATTATAAACTCTGATTACGTATATGGGAGATATACCGGAAGAAGATGAGAACCATAAGAGAGAATATGTCTTTATGGTAAAACGTTGAGAGGCGAAGGAGAGTACTGGACGAAATTTGTAATCAAATCTATGTGTCTGTGTGTGTGGACTTTAATGAGAAGCTGAAAGAATAATGTGAAAGAGTTGAAGAGTGGTGAATGAATTTGAGAGTGGGGAACAACTCTCTCCCTTCTTTAATTTCATGTCTCTCTCTGCCATGCATTTACAAACACAATGCTTTCCCATAATTATTTGCTCTCTCCGATCCCTTCTACTTTTTCTTATAAGCAATTCATTATATTCCTCGGTCACTTATATATATTGCAACATCATATCATCTCATCAACAATATATATAATGGCTTGGGTTCATCATCATCAGTACGTGATCGATCACATAAAAGGAAAAGACTAATATTTCTTAAATAAAAATTAATAGTAAAAACTATTAATTTAATTATTAAAGTTGGTATTGCTTTAACTCAATTGTAACGAGTTAAAACTATAAAAATTAAGTTGAACACACTAAGTTAAAATTTAGAAAGTAAATTACAATTATTCACTGCTATATATATATAAAGACTAAATGATTAATTTATCTGAAGTAAAAAAAATGAAAGTATAGTGTACGTATGTCACATACAATCAAAAGTAAAAGCATCAATGATAAGAATGCATAAAACAAAGAAAAAGATGAATGCCACAGTCCAATCTAAACATATCTATCTAAAGTTGATATATATAAATTGCAAAGGCGTGCAATGTAAAAGTATGGACATATATATATATATATATTCTAATAAATTATTTACACATACATTAATGGAATCTTTTATCTATAATTAAATACAATAATAGTGGAGTGAGGAGGGAATCATATCATGTGTACGTTAAGAGAAGAAGCCCAATGGCAATAATTAGATGAGTCTCCTTTGGCTTATTAACAGATATCTGTGTCATGCCAAAAAAACAAAATCATTAAAGAACGAACTTCTCATAGATCTCATCCTAATCTCTATCGATCTGTTTCTCTCTCGCCATCATCATTCCTACATGCTATGATCATATATTAAGCTACCACCTTTTCTCTTCTTCCCAACTAAGAAAAAGTGTGTGTGTATCTATAATATAGAACACGTGTGGAAGAAACATTGGGATCCGCATTTCAAGAGTTTTAAAAATATAATGATGCATTTGAGAGAGCTTTTAGGAGTGGGGAACAAAGGCAACCCTACATTGGTTCAATCAGGTAAACAATGAATTCATTCATGTACAGTAAATGCATGCGCCTAATTGACATTATTCACAACCAAACACGAACGTAGGTGCCTAATTTGCAGTGACATTTTTAAAGACATGTACGTACGTACGTACGTGCAACACAACACAAATCTGATGTGTTTTCTGACTCTGCCTCTTGATTATTACCTGCCCTTGCGTGTTCAACGCACTAGCAACCCCATTGCATCAATTAGACAGCGGAAGAACGCTAGCAGGACCGGAACAAACCCTACTAGAGAGGGAGAGTTGCAGCTATTTGTTTGTATCTAGTAAACTTCAAAAACAATTTACAAATAGTCAACATCAAAGAACATTTCAATTAACTTATCATGAATCTCTAATAAACTTTTCTTTTTTAGTGAAATCAGTTTATTTCAAGAAAATTACATACTTATTAGTTAGCAATAAGAACAATAAAGAAATATAATATATATATATATATATATATATTACAAAAACACATCATACTTGTATATTGTACATGCTTAGTATATCCAAATTTCACAAAATCCACAAGAAGAAAGTGAAAAATAACGAATACGTACATGTGAGATCTAAAAGTTTTGGGTCAAAGAAATTACCTTCGAAGCGCTGCGCTAGTGATTTAAAAGAAGTAGAGTTATATATCTTTGTTAACTTGCTTCATTGGAAATCCCAAGAACCAGAGGACAGTAACATTTAAGAAGAAAATAAAAACCCAAAATAAATCAGTAGCCAAACAAACGTCGATGAAGCAAAATCTAAGGGAAAGAGTGAATTTCTTTTAAGGCAAAATAGAACCAAAAGGGAGTATGAGTGAATAAAGAAAAAGTACAAAGTGAAGAGAGAAGAGTGGAAATGAGGAAGAAGAAGAGTGACTTATTAAGAGTGGGAAAATAGTGAAATAAATTGAGGGAAATGAAAATTAGGGGAACCGCTTTATAAATTTTTTTTAGAGAGAAAAATATTATCGTATCGCTTTCCTTTTATATTTTCTTTTTAGAAAAAATTTAAAAAAGAGGTCTTCTATTATTCTTTTTGGTCTTTAATATAAGATGACTAAAATGTTTTTATATTATTATATGTTATATTAATTAACTTAATTATTTTTTTAATCTAATTAAATTTGATAAATATATCTTATATTAAATATATTTGGGAATATCACTTGTAACAATATGGACATGTAGGAACATGGACAGTAGGAACATGGACAGTGAAGAAGCAAGGCTGTCATATTCAAGTTTTTAAGAAAATTGATATGTGGATCATCTTTATAGTTTAAATATTATTTCCTCCAATTTTTATTATAAGACATATTTAAATAGTTGCTTTTGATTTTAATATAAGGCATAATTTGTATATTTGTCAACATTATTTTAATTTTCCTATATTAATGCTTCTTCAACAATAATCAGAGAGAAGATGAAAAAGAGAAATCAAAGAAAACACTATGATGTTTTAGAAAATATATGTCATATTAACAAATTTAACTAACTTATTTAATATAATCAAATTAAATAAATATATCTTATATAAAAAATAAGAGAGAGTAACATGCATCCAATCAGTAATCTCCTTATTGCAGTTTGGATTGGTTTCCTTAGTTTTATGGTGAGCATTTAACTGATTTAAGTGACTTATGTGGTACATATAGAATTTTATTTTTTAAATTAATGTCGAAGCTTGCTTAGAACTTCAATTTCCTGCTATGAGTAATTTTGAAATGTTTGTTGGAACTTAAATTTATCGTGAAACTACAAGTTTAGTTAATTTTTGGGGGTATTTTTTGGATGAGCAATTTAGATTTCATTTGGTTAAGTAGTTTTTATCGTAGACAACCTTAGAAAATAAGAATCTTAAATCAAAATTTTCCTTAAGAAATAGGTTTTGTTACGATCGAGTATTTCAAGTTTGCTAAAAATCCTACTCTTAATTATTGGTTGTTACACTCTACAGTGACTCTTAAAGCTCTAATAGACTTATCTAGTGACTTTAAATGAATTGAACTGTAGAGATTCCTGGTTGCTTATTATTTTGGAATAATTTGGACACTTTAGTCTTGAATTTAGTCATTTATATATATTGGAAATTCTTGTTGGAATTTCATGGATGATTCTGAGACTGCTTTGTGATGAGCAAATTAAATTGACCTTGCTTGTGGAGTTGGGACACCTCCAATGTATCTTGTAGGTTGAATATGATTTCATACTATCTTGAAATAGCTTGTCATCACATATATATTTAAATTGATGGATCTGATATTAATAATCAAAACTAATTTATTTACTTTTAATATTATCAAGACTATTGTGTTTAATAGTAGTACAGCTAGTATAGTATGTTGAATCTATAGGCGCTCATTTAAGCCCACATAAATCATTAAATTAAAAACCGGACGACAAGTTCATATTAGAAATTAATGAACTAGCCATGTGCTCAGTCTGGTTCAATGCATTTTTGAGAGGTTAATTGACCCGGTCTAACCCAGACTGGTCTAGTAATAAACCAGTTCACCCTTTTTTTAAAAAAATAATTTCCTTTAGAATTTCATACTAATAACCTAAATGTTGACTTACTCACTAGTTTAGCTCCAAGTTAGTTATCTGGTTTGACCTACTAATCCTTAACCAAATACTTTGACTGGCTCAGTGACCAGTCCGATTTTTAATACCTTGATTTAAATTGAGGGCCAAACCCACAAAAGAGCATTTTAGAGTAAGTGAGGCTTTAGTTTCGAGCTCATCAAAGGATAACCCCTCTAAGACCACCTATTTTTTCCCCATTTGATGTTTGTTTTGACTATTTTAATAATTATATTTGTTTATTTTTATCTCACTAATATTTATTTGAAATTATTTTAATCCTTTATAAATTATATCAACATGATGCATAATATTATCAATATATTTATTTGACTATGAATATTTTTTTATGGATATGTCTAATTACGAAAATTATTTGAAAGAACCAACACTTAAACCTAATAATTGAAAAGATTTGGATGTCTTGAACTAGTAAAACAATTAATGTTGATATCTAATTTTTTTTCAAAGATTATAATTGTCATTTTTGAAATTACGATTACTACAATAACTTGTGAATTACTCCCTCTATCCCAAAATATAAGAGACATTTAACTGAATCTCTTAGTTCGAAGTGGCAGTTAAGAACAATAAGTATGTCAGAATTGTTACTCATTTTTCCTAAAATACCCTTATTAATGAGGAGATATAGAATAAGAGAGAGAATACCTTTATTAAAGTCTATCACTCTCTCCCCTACCTCTCTTTTCTCT
>JBAGKO010000011.1:23670656-23703411 GCA_037177275.1 Acacia concinna | reverse complement strand
TTCTCGACAAAATAGACCTCCAAACCCACTATCAAAAAATGCTTTCTAAATATCATATGCTGAATGGAGTTAATGATGTTGATCTTTGACATACATTCATCTCATCTCTTCTTAATGAAGTCCAACCAGAGCTACATAGAAGCCTCAATGCCACCAGAAAGGACCTTTCCCATATTACTATTAGAGAAATCTATCAGTTTGCTCTTGCTGCAGTAGACAAGCTTTATGAACAGCATAGATACTTCAAGGAGATGCTTAAAGGCACTTCTAAATTGAAACATGCCTGCAGAAAGCCTTACTTAAAGATCAAGTTCAAGGACCACAAGAATTGCTCTTGTCCTGCAAAAAAGAAATCTCATTATCGTCATTACAATAGATTTCCAAGAAAGAGATTTCCCTCTAGGAGAAGATCAAGAAGAAAGACAGGTTTTTTAAACCTAGGAAGTTCTCTTCCAAACGATTCTCTTCCAAGGACTCCCGACGTTTTATTTTCAGAAAGAAGGGACATTTTGCAAAAAAAAATTGTCCTAATAAAACCAAAAAAGACATCAAGATGATTTAGCAACTTTATAATATATTGATGATCACAAACAAGGAAGCAGATATTGAAGACTTCCTGGAAGAGCAACCCTTTCAAGACAAAGACACTCAGTATGTTATTCCTCTTTCTAAAAATGAAGAAGAGGACCACTCTGACTTCTCTGAATCTAAATCTAAATCTAAATATGAAGTCAAATATGATGAGGAGTCTAGCCCATATAATGCTATCAATCTCCTTAGCTCAATACCTTTACCATGTCAACCTTCTCTCCAAAATCCTCCACAACCTTTCATTAGAGCTCTTGGCTCTCTTAAATCCCATTCTGCTCATAACCTTAACATTCCCCTTCCAAACATCAAGGTCCAAGTGCTAGCTGAAAAATACTCCAAACCTGTATCCTCCATTACTTTCTTTGATACAGGATCTTGTAAGGTTATGATGAAGCCTCACATTCTTCCCCCTCAAGAATGGATCTCTCATGATCAATATTTCCTCACTGTTGATGCAAAATATTTCAAAATTGATTTTATTTCGAGAAGAAAGATTGGAATCAAATTTTTCCCACGATGCACATTGAAAATCAAAGTGCTCGGAAGTGATCTTCCAGAAAAAGATATCTTACTGGGATTTGATGTTTTTTTTTATCATACTCAACATCTGAGGATTCTTCCTAAAAGCATAAGATAGAAAGGAAAATTTAGTCCTTATACTGAAATACCAAGTCTTTTTGAACTCCAACAAGCTCCTCCTCAGTATTCAGATGTTAAAAATCAATTACTCCATCACTGTGCAGATAGTTATGATAAATTCGAACACCCTTCTCCACTTTGGAAAAATCATGACTTTTTCATTAGACTTCCTTTCAACAAGAATGAAGACATAAATCCCACTAAAGCTTCACACCCTAGCATGAACCCTGATGACTTTAAACTTGCTTGAGAAGAATGTGTTGCCCTTCTCCAACAAGGTCTCATTGAACCCACAAAATCTGATTGGGCGTGCCAAGCCTTTTATGTGGAAAAAAAGTCAGAACTCAATAGAGGAAAAAAGATGCTTGTCATTGACTACAAACCTCTAAATCACTTCCTCCAAGATGATAAGTTTCCCTTGCCAAAGCCCACTATCTTATTTGCTTACCTTAAAGAAGCCCATATCTTTTCTAAGTTTGACCTCAAAGCATACTTCTTGCAATTAGGTATCCACCCGGAAGACCAGCCCAAAACTGCTTTTTTGTATATCAAATGCCTAATACCAATGGACTGTTATACCTTTCAACCTCAAAGTGGCTCCACCATTATTTCAAAAGGACATGACAAAGATTTTTGAACCAATTCTCCATTTAGCCCTCATCTATATTAATGATATCCTCCTGTTTTCTGAAACAAAAGCAGCTCATAAGGCTCTCTTGACCCAATTCTCTGCACTTATAAATCAATATGGCATTATGCTCTCTTCCAAGAAAAGTGAGATTGGTGTCACAGAAATTGAATTCTTTGAAATGCATTTCAAGGATGGACGATATAGCCCAGGGCCCCACATTGCACAGGAGTTATTACATTTTCCTAATGATAATCTCTCCTCCAAACAGGTTCAACAATTTCTTGGGATTGTTAATTATCTTAGGAATTTTATTCTTCATGTGTTCCATCACACCAGCCACCTGTCCAAAATGCTTAAGAAGGCACCTCCCTTGTGGGACCCCCACAGATGAATGCTGTCCAATTTCTCAAAAGAATCACACAAAACCCTCTGCCTTTGAAAATTTCGGATAAGGGTGAACGAATCCTCTAGATTGATGCTAGTGATGACTTTTAGGGAGCTATTCTATTAGAAGACATAGATGGACAAATATTTTACTGTGGACATACTAGTGGACAGTTCAAAGAACTAGAGAAGCATTATCATGCAACCTATAAAGAAATCCTTGCTGTAAAGTGTGGGATTGAAAAATTCAGCTTTCATATGAGCCCTTACCACTTTATTGTTGAAATGGATAACACGTCATTCCCAAAGATGTTTGATCCAAAGAAAAAGATCTTACCCAATGCTCAATTATTATGGTGGAAGGACTGGTTCTCCCACTATAAATTTACAGTGCACCATCTGAAGGGTCACCACAATAACATTACAGACTTTCTATCCCGACCCCAGAAAAATCTTTCTCCTCCCAAAATCCTCTCTTCCAAGCCTCTGTACATTTTTAACATCTCCATTCATTACACTATAAAGGCCATTCTCTTCCCTCCAGACACTTCACCCTTGAGTACTTACGAGGAATTTGAAGCCTACGCCAAGAACCATGTTTTCCATTGGCTCTACTCTCTTTTTCTCTAAGACGTCTTTGATTCTAAAACCCCAGCATTTTAGCTTAGAGGCTCCATATGCAACTCTCCCTTTTGTCCAAGGACTCATTCCTAAAGAATTACTCGGGTATGTTTGGTCATTAACCATTCTTCATACTAGTGTCATCGCTCTTGCTCCTCTGCCCATATACCATTACCTATGTGACAAGAAAAATGCAGATTCCCTTCTCCATCAAATTCTCGAACTCTTTGCCCCTCTACCCTACTGGAGAGGCGCCCTATCTAATGTGTTAGATGAAAATGGTCTCTAGAACAGTGGAAAATGTCAACAAAATAGATTTTCTGCTATTTTCCTTCTTAATGGTCTTATTACCTCGGCCATGATAAAATTGTCTATTTCAAAAGCAAGGTAGAATCCTGGCCTTCTCTATTTAACTGGGTCTGGCAGGATCCAATCGAGCTTCGACATGTAGGAAACTATTTGGGACTAGCCAATAATCACGATCAAAGAGATTGTAAATTGATTGGACCATTTCCCCCTAAGGTTACAATTATGATAATATCTATGCTCCAAGCCCCCATTACATCTCACGACATGCCTTCCTAGATCCATCCCAGTCTGAACAACCTTCCCAGCATCCAGACTATACCGACCCGCTTTTTCAAGACTCACAAGATCCTCATGATCATCCTTCCCCCGTTGAGTCTTTCTATTCCAGGCATCTCTTCTTAGGCCTCCCAATATCCCAGCCCACTTCCTCTTCTCTTTACCCATCATATTGCACACAAGCCTATATGGCCCCTTAAATTAGCCCCCCAGATTCACTTCTTGAAACCTACCATCCAGACATGATCCAATATTTTTGCCACCTGCTTCTTGATATAGACTATGCCAACATAGCCCAAAATGATTACCAGGAGCCCATAATGAAAGACTGGTTTCCAGACTTAAAAAAAAAAAAAGAGATGACGTTCCCGTGTTTGCGACCATGTCTAGTCCACATGTCACCATGTCGGCACAAGGAGCCAAAGCTGTCGGCAACCAGCTATCGGCACAACAAGACAAAAATCTCGGCAGTCAATCGTCAGCATAAGAAGACAAAATTGTTGGCAAGACTAGAAGACAAGCTACAGTGTCGACAGACTACAAGATTTACTTTTCCAGTCGTCAGCTTTTCTTTTTACAGGCATATGTATTAATGCTTTGGTCTGTCCAGTTGTCTGTATTGGTATTTACTTTTGTCTGTTTTCCACACCTTGTTTGTCTATAAATATGATGCCTCTCTTCAGTCTAAGGCATTAAAGCTTGTAATAAACCTTCTGAATATAAACTTATTCCCCCTCATGTCTCTCTTCTAAATTCTCTCAGTTCTCCTGAGTGCCCTAGCTCTTAGCATATTCTCTCTGTCTCAACAAAGAGCCCAATGATTTTAGTCTATGGTTGTCTGATTTGAAATATAATGCAAGTAAATATCTATACACACACACACATCATTAATTATACTTGTTAGCACAAACATACATATATTACAATGTGAATCAATTATTTTATTATTTGTTGTAGAGAATAGAGATTTATTATTTATGCTTTTTACCTACAAATTTTGGCTTGTCTAATTTATTTAGTTTGGGCAATAATTTATATATACTTCATGTATATTTCGACCTTAGTTTGACTTTTATTTTACTGATATGTATTATTTGAATTTTGAATTGTATGTGGTTTACTTTTTAGTTTTGTCTATTTGAAATCAGGTGGGAAAACATTAATAATTTGTAAAAAGAAAATGAACGTAATTTTCATTTTTGTTTTACCACAGCCTTCTTTTCTTTTCTTTTTTTGATATAGAAATTTTTGGAAGAGGGTCGAGCTCACCCACGATTTAAGGGCAGGGGAAAATTTTCATTCCTCCTAAGTGATACCAATATCATTTTATTGTCATTTTTGTTTGTATAATTTTCTTGGCTGGGAAATATCAGTAGAATAGGTTGTAAATTAAATTTGTAATTTTATTGTGTCCTGCACCCACATTTACTATATTTTTTCTTTTTTCCCCTGCCATTTACTATATTTTTTTATTGCAAGCGGCCCCCCACGCCTATTGTCTTTTTTTTTTTTTTTTAATTGTGAGTTCCACATTTGTCCAATTTCTCCAAGCTATATAAAAATGTTGGGGGAAAAAAACTTGCACACAATTGGAACGGTAGAAGTAGAGTGGCAATTGTAATATGGGATGAGATATAAATAATGTAATGGTTACAGTTGTGGTTAATTGATTAAGGACATAACAATATATTAATATAATTGTTCTCAAATCATTGCATGAGGGGAAAAAACATGAAAATAGTGAGAGACAAGAGAATGTGGTAAAAGTAGCAAACGTCACTTTCTACTTTCTATCGCACACGTACTGCCCATTTTTCCCATTCAATTCTAAACCTTAATTAATTACACCCAAATTATTACCAATCAAGAAACACAAAAATCTACACACACACACACATGCTTGACATTGGATCCCGTGGAAGGTACTTTGATCACAATATTTTGAGTTTGACACTATGTAAATATGAAAATTATTTTTAAAAGAGTTATTTTTAATTGGACTCAATAATAATACGATTTTAAAAATATGTTTGGCCTTCGATGGACTTGGGGGCAATTCTGTCATGTAAAACAAAACATTTTCATCGGCTAACCTCAGGCATACATATAATTTTTAAAATCACAACTTATAAGAAGTGATGTTTGATGTAGACAGCATACTTAGTTACCATTTTGTCATAACAAGGGATAAATTTTACGGCAAGCAAAGCAAGGCATCGAATTTGTCTTCTCTCAATCAATAATACAATATTAAACACAAACAAAACTCAGAACAAAAAGGAAAGAGGTTGAAGATAAGAATATGTGGGCCCAGGAATACACTTCAATTTGAAGCTGACGAAGCAGCAACATGATGTGATTCCCTTTCTTAATTTATTTGATTGATTTAATTTCATACAAAAATTAAATTCATTCCCTACATTACATCATTCCTCTGTCAATTTTAATAATTATTTTAAGAATTGATATAATTTTTTCTCCTTTATTTTTATTTTAGTACATCAAGTTTTAAATTAGAGGTTTTGACACTCAACAAATAAAATGGTTTAAATTTTAATTTAATGATAAAGGCAAATGTTTTAAATAAAAATATGGAATGAAATTTTATCAACCAAAACTTCTTGTTTGAAACTTAAAAGACTAAAATTAAAATTAAAATAAATTTGAGGACCAAAGAATGTAATAACTCTACTTTTAACATATAAATTAATCTTCATATTTCACACTCAATCCTTCCCAACAATATTCTTATCAATATGCTAATTATATAGTGTTTTCATTGGCTCTAAATGACTCATGTTCATTCATGAGACTTATATTATTGAAATTCCTTACAATAGAGTTACTTAAGTTTATTATTTTACTTTAAAAAAATAATTATCTTTCTTAAATGTAATAATTTTAATTTAATCCTAATCATTATATTTTGTCTGTATATATCTTTTCCATAAGTGACATAACCTTATATCATTGTCTATAATTTTATAATGATACTTTTCCTAAGCTTTAATATATTTATGTTTATACAGAAAAAAAAAATAATCTATGTTTAGATAAAATATTTTTTCCTAAAAAAAAGTTTTATCTATCTAAATAAGGGGAGGTGAGCAAAATCCTCCAAATCCCCTCCCCTCCCCTCATAACTTCGGTGTAAGAAGAGGGAAAATGAACCGAGGAAAAATTGTTGAGTTGGATTTTAAAAATGAGGCAAGTTGATTTAAAATTTTTTAAATTAATTTTTATTATCCTTTTCTCTTATATCTTTTCTTTATCAAAATTTTGTAACCTTACTTCTCTAATTTTTTTTAAATCCTAACTCATATAAATTTCTCCTTTCTTCTAAATCCCTCATACCAAACATACCCTAAGAGCATGTATTATTAGTTATGCAATTAATATTTATCCTTATAGTTATTTATTCAGTTGCATCAATAGCGCGACCTTGTTTTTGAACAACCATCAATAGAGATCAAATGAATGCAAAATTATGAAGAGCTATAAAAATAATAGAAAATTAAAAACATAAATTAAAATGAATTAGGAACTTTATACGGATAAGGTTAAAGAGGGCATACAGTAGAAAATAAAAACACTCACAAATCCCCCAAAAAAAAATATAAAGGAAAAAACTTTGATCACACGCATATGGTTCTAGAAAAAAAAAAGGAATTAGGTGATTTTTTTTTTAATGACTGTCAACAATATTTCAAGAATAACATGATCAATGTATCCTATAAGAGCATGCGCATAAAGCGAAATGGATTTGGTGGACCAAATTATATACTTCTTATTGCATCATGGAATAATACAATTAGATTGCCATGAATTAATATTTCTTCCCTTCGCACTTTATCTTGATTTCCCTCTAAAAGAGTTATTTTAATTTTGAATGTGGGCATTTAAATAATGCAAACAAATTTGGTTGATAGTCATCAGTATTAATTAGAATAAATTTGATTATGCATATAATCAAGTCTTTCTAAAAAGTTAGAAAATTAATGTTTAGTTTATATTAATATGGCACACAATTTCTTAGTCAAATTATTCCTCCTGTTTCGAATGATATATGGTCCCTAGGGATCTGTTACATCTGCACCCAAAAAATGAATAAATAAAAAACCCATCAAGTTGCTTTCGTTAATGTATTAAAAATTATGTTCAAAGTGTTATTTAAATCATAATTTAGATTATCTCCATGTCATGCCTTATCAAAATCCAATTAGCATAATGATATATTAATTGAATCATAATCATCAACTTGTACCTCAAAATTAATCCTCAACCTAGCAAACAAAAATTCTACCTTTTCGTCAATCTCCCAAAAAATATCAAACAATATACTTTGAACCAACTGTTTCTGGATAAGCAAAAATAGGTGTTACTCACTTGCACTCATTTAAAAAAAATGCAAACGATATCCTTCAGAAATATGCATTCTTTAAAATATTCTTCATCAAACTTAAAATTGTGTTTTAAGAAAACATAATTTAAATGAGGGTATTTTGGATAAAATAAATTTGTAATTTTGTATCACCTCAGGATTAAAATACAAGAACCGCTTTCTTTCCCATAGTTATGCTTATACTTTAAAAGATAATTTCTTAAAGAAAAATCAGTTTAAATTACTCTTACGGATCCTTTAATACATAGACTGAAGTGAAATATATATTTTTTAAAATGGAGTAGGAGTTGGGTGATTTTTTTTATATATATATTTTGTGTTATTCTTATTTGCTTGTAGTTGAATACTTGAATTACGATTGTTAATGGTGTGCCTATATTTTTTAATTACAAGGGGAAAAATTAATAAAATAAGTCAAAGACGGATTGGAATAAGTAAAAAAAAAACTAACATTTAGTATTAATTTGCATGAAATATATAGTTATATATAATAACAAAAAAATTAAATTAATCAAAATTAATTCAAAATTAACTTTAATTTAACATTTCTGCCAATCCAATCATTGATCTAATTTTTTAGATAATGAAAATAAACAAATGAACATGTCTATTGTATATCGGATATGAAAGCAATAACTAATTAATAAAAGACTTGGAAAGGAATCCAAATGCCTGCGAGTTGAAGTGTAAGGCACTACTTCCAATGTCACTGTAGGCTTTTATATGAACATGAAGGTCACTTTGATCTAAACCCAACTTTGTGGGGCCCTATTTTAAATTTCCAAATAGCACACTTTTATTATTGTTTTTGGACAACAATTGGTACGCAGAAGTAGCACACTGATTTAATTTCCACTTTAAACAACTTCAATTAAATTAAAAATCTATGTAATTCAGTAATTTAAAAATGAATAGTTAAGTTTAGAGATTCCAAAAATTACAATTCAATTTATGTTAGTGTATTTTTCAATTCTTTATTAGTTTTTTGTTATTAAATATGTTTATGAGAATCATAGGAAGTAGCAGTCTCTAGTCTAAGGTATGCCTTATAATTAATACTATATCTGATCCTATTTATAAGACATGTTGACTTTTTTGAAGAATCTTAAGAAAATCCTAAAAAGCTAATTACATTATTTAATCATATCATATATTGTGTTTTATTATATTATATATTAGTTTATAAGTCAAACAACATAATTTGAAGAAAAATGACAAATTTTATGTTTTAAAGTATTGTAATTAACTTTTTTTAAGATTTCCTTAAGATTCTTTAAAAAAGTTAACAGTGTCTTATACATAGGACCGAAGGGAGTACAAGGCAATATAGTAAAAATAATGAAGCTTTTTAGTCAACTTCAAGTTTCGTGCCTTTTCCACCTTCGAGTTTAATTTGTTTTACTTGTATAGTTAATTATTTATGCATTGGATAACTACGGGATTGTCAATTAAATCATGAATACTCAATCTTGATCAATATAAAAATCTTATGAAGATGAGCATAGTTTTTTATATTCTTTCCTAACTCTTTCTAATTCTTTCATGACAAACGACTAAAGTTGTTATCCCTAACTATTTCATTCAAATGGTACGAGGTTGTACCAACTTAATTAATTAGAGATCTCAAATTTGAACTCTGAGAACGCAACAACAATTTTGAATACTTGATAGTAGAGCTTTGTCGTCCTTGTGATCCTACTCGACTTGATTCGAATTAGTCTAAACTCTTGATAAATCCTTTAAGTTTAAAGAAGATACAAGTCTTTCTACTGAAAAAAAAAAAAACTACAGTAATTAAAGAGATTCAATTTGCAATTGTATACACTATTATTTGTTTCACAACACATGAGTGATCCAGTTCAAAAGTTAGGTATATATTTACACGTTAGAGGGTTGGATTGTCATCTGCACTAGTCATGTTGAAACACGTATGCTCTTAAATAACAGTTCATATGGGAAATATATAATGAGAAATTATTCTCTTGATCTCAATATGTAATGTTCTTGAGCCTAATCTTTTATGTTCTTCCCCAACTCTCTCTTATATATTCTTCTATGAGAAAAGAATAAAGTAGTTAAAGAGATTTAATTTGCATTGTATGCACCGTGGTTCGTTTCACGTGCGCCACGAAAGTAATCCAGTGTTGTGTTGTTATATACTTACATGTTAAACAATCGAATTGTCGGATATACTTGTCACAAAATACTCTTAAAATATGAATTGAACAATATAAAATCTTATACATTAGAGCCTAATTATATCTATGTCATCAAATCCCTTTTTAAATTCTTCAAATCTATAGAACAAAGTAATCAGTGTGGTTCAATTTGCATTAATATTGTATGTGTAGTTGATTGTTTGTTTCAAGCCGCATGAATTATCCGACTCAACAGTTAGATGCTTACATATTAATATGGAACAAAAAATTGAACCGGATTGGCCGGTTCGACTGGGAACCAGCCCATGGTCTGGTCCGATCATATAGATAATCGTTGACCGGTTCGACATAGTCAACGACCGGTTGCACCGGCCGGTCCGACTGGGAAAACCGGCTGGTTCGGTTTTAAAAAAAAAGAAAGAAAAAAAAAATACTTCTCAATTATTTATGAAACTGAGCGATAATTCACAGGAACAAAACATTTTTTTTAAAATATCTCTCCCTTAACGGGACCGCCGTAGCTAATTCTGCGTAGCGTGCTACACTACTTAAGCCTAATAATTTACACAAAATAGTGATTTATCAGCTTGTCGCTTGGGTATTTAGTAATAACATCTAAATTATAATATTTTAATATGTCCGGTTGAACCCCCGGTCCGACCCGGTTGAACACTTTGAACCCTGAATTCATACCATAACCGATTATTTGGCTGGTCTGATTTTGTGTACCTTACATATTAGACAATTGGATTGTCAATTACACTAGCTTGACAAATGAAAAACATATATGATTGATTACTATAAAATAGCTAAAGATTTAAATAAAAGAGAATGAGAAATTATTCTCAATCTTGATAAGTATAAAATCCAATAAAGATGAGTTTAAATCTATGCCCTAACTCTGCCTATTCCAAATGTATAGAGTGAAGTAATGAGGGAGATCCAATTTGCATCATATGCACATTTGTTAGTTTCACAACCACGTACGTGATCTTAGATAGATGAACCTAATTCTTTCCTTTAAATAGAGGGATTACAATATACACACAAGAAAATTTTGTCTTGAGCTTTTTACATCTTGAAATTAAAGAATAAAGATTAGTGATATACTCCTTTGATCTTAATTATGAAGTTTAGTTGATTTTTTAAAAAAAAAATTAAAAAAATAAAATAAGTAACTTAATCATATTATATATTTTACCATATTATATTTTATATTAGTTTATAAGTTAAACAAAATAATTTTTTAAAAAATGATAAATTTTAATATTTTAAAATAATGTAATTAACTTTTTTTTAAAATTTTTTTAACATAAATTAACTTAATTAGGATACGAAAAAGTATATAGTTGTTAAAATTTAGTACGTAAATTAATAGAGAAAGAAATTAAGGGGGCGAGTGGTCAGTAGAAATGGCATGTGATTGTGAATTGAAGAGTGAGCAAGAAGGCTAAGGTTTAAAGGTAACTTCAAAAGTGAAAATGGTAAAGTTGATTATTGAAATTTGCAAAGCACAGTTATTAAGGAGATTTAATTTGCATGCCCACTTGTGCGGTGGTTTTATTGTAATTCTGACAAAATAAGAAGGGTAACTCTAACATGCCACTCGTATCTTATTACGATTGTATGACGCGTGTTCATGTCTCTCTGTTTTGTTTTTTTTTTTTTTGGCTTCTTTTCTTCACTGTCATACATATAATCCATCCTCATCTCTCTCTTTCTCAGACTTCAGCACTACACGCGCATACAGAGAATCTTGTTCCATGAGGATTTCCAAGCTTTGAATCGCTCTAGACAATGGTAAGAAACTGATTTGATTCTCAAACGCGTGCATACTCTTCATCTCAATCCCATTCCACAGTTTCATCATTCTTTTCAATTTCTTGCTGCCTCTTGATTTCTATTGACGTGCAAGAGTTTTTTCGCTCAGCCGGCTGTTTTCCTGGCTAAATTGCAACAACAATTCCTTTTCCGATTCAGATTCCCATTTTCTCAAACGGGTTGATAATTCTGGCTAGTTCTTTGGATTTTTTCCCAGTGTCTCTGTTTCTGTGGCGTGACAAAATGTTTAACTTCTTTCTCCTGCTGATTCTTGGCTGGAATGAGAGTTCTGTATTTGCGTTTAATGACCCATTTCTGCAATGAATGCGACATTGTGGTACTCGTTCCTGTCACCTACAGGTCAATTTTTGTTTAAATTGAAGTAAAAAAGTATCAGTTTTTGTTTTTATGTCGGGGATGATTTGCAAGGAACTTATTTGCTCGTCACAAAATTTTTATTTTGGTAAAATTGGGATTCCAGTTGTTATAAAGCTGGCCTCCTCTGGGAATATTTGTTTTCTTCATCAAATTAAGATTACAAGCACTCACTTTTATGGTTTGCGCATCTTTTCCTCCTCCTTTTGGCTTAATCAATTTGAATTGAATAAAGTATGTAGGTTAGAACATCGATTGCCTGTGATTTATTTTTCCCAACAGATTTTTGCATCGATATAATGTCTTAATTGAACTCGGCAACTCATTTTGCTGAGAATCTTTCTGCATGGGTCAGTGCTCCAGAAATGAATGTAAATCTGGGGTTATTGTGCAATGCGAATGGGCCTGGTAAATTTTATTGTTTCTTCAAATCTTCATTAGCTTTTTCCGCAGTCAGTGCCGTGCTGGTGAAAGATAATCATTGGATATTGAATTTATTTTTTAGGAATGTAGACTTGCACAATCAGCTTGTTCCAGTTTTCAAAGAAATTTCCTTTATTTTCTCTAGTTTTCTATGTCACTTTTGCTGAGAAAATTATGTAGAATTGGTCATTTTCTGATGTTTCTTGGACTTTTTACTTTTTGACTTGACTTGAGTTTATATCCCTTTTCTCGTTCGAATAATAAACAAGAAGAAGCTTCCGAGTTTGGCATAGGAGTCAAATTGCTGATAATACACGCAAGAAGACATCGAAAATTAGACTAACTGTTACAATGCCATGAAAATATTTTTCCGTTGCATTTATGTTTCTGCCAAACTGAATATATCACATCTTTCAAGTTTGAAGATGACTGTGATACCACTAAGCCAAAGCTCAATTGTATCTAACTGAGTGCTTAGTCTTCAGAGTTCTTTCGCTTTACACTGTAGGAAAATTGTAGCTGATGGAATGGTAACTCTGATTCTGTGATTTTTTTTTTTTTGCAGATATGGTACAACAACATATAATCTGCTATAGTTTCTGCATAATCCAGATGTCTTCAGTACAGATCTATGTGATATAGTTTAAGAAAACTCAAGCCTTTCTGTTTTGTCATCATGAGAACCAGTTACCGATATTTTTTGGGTGCTTTGGTCACTCTGTTATAGTAGAGGCACTAATTGGATACTTCAGCATCTATTTTCACAATGCAAGCATCAGAACACAATAGAAATTCAAGTATGCACTATCACATGATTCAACAAACTGATGCCTACTGCTTACAGCAGTATCAAGCCTTAAATCAGCAGCTATATGGCAATGACATTGGGAGCCATGGAACCCACTTCTCTACTCCATGTTCTTCTGAACTCTATTGCACGTTGGAGTCCTCCTCTGCAACTGAAATGTTCAATGCTTATAACTCCCCTTCAACTGTGAGTTTCTCACCCAATGGGAGCCCAACCTCACAGCAAGATTCTAAATCGTTCTCATACCCACCTGATCAAAATCATTCTCCTGACAATACTTATAGCTCTCCATTGAGTGGGTCCTGTGTAACTGATGGTTTTCATAGTTTCCAAGACAAATTGAGGGAGCTAGAGAGTGTAATGTTTGGCCCGGACTCTGATAATCTTGATAGCTATGACAGCATTTTCAAGGAGGGAGTTAACTTTCTTTTGCCTGAAATGGATGGCTGGAGGCAAACAATGGTAGCAATTTCTAGTAAGGACCTGACACAGGTTCTAGTCGCGTGTGCAAAAGCAGTTGCAGATAATGATTTGTTTATGGCTCAATGTTTGATGGATGAATTACGCCAAATGGTGTCAGTTTCCGGTGAACCAATTCAGAGGTTGGGAGCATATATTTTGGAAGGGCTTGTAGCTCGGTTGTCTGCCTCTGGGAGTTCAATCTACAAAGCTTTAAGATGCAAAGAACCAGCTAGTGCCGAGCTTCTTTCATACATGCACATACTTTATGAGGTCTGCCCCTACTTCAAGTTCGGTTACATGTCAGCAAATGGAGCCATTGCTGAAGCTATGAAAGATGAAGATAGAGTTCATATCATTGATTTCCAAATTGCTCAGGGAAGCCAATGGATTACTTTGATTCAGGCTTTTGCTGCTAGACCTGGGGGGCCACCCCACATCCGAATCACTGGTATTGATGATTCAACATCAGCTTATGCCCGTGGAGGAGGACTAAACATAGTGGGAAAGAGATTATCAAAGTTGGCTGAGAAATTCGAGGTGCCATTTGAATTTCATGCTGCAGCTATCTCTGGCGGTGATGTCCAGCTTCATAATCTTGGGGTTCAGCCAGGAGAGACTCTGGCTGTGAATTTTGCGTTCATGCTACATCACATGCCTGATGAAAGTGTCAGCACCGAGAATCACAGGGATCGACTTCTGCGCTTGGTGAAGAGCTTGTCTCCAAAGGTGGTGACACTCGTTGAGCAAGAATCGAACACAAACACTGCACCGTTCCTCCCTCGTTTCCTTGAAACTCTGGACCACTACAAAGCTATGTTTGAGTCAATCGATGTAACTCTTCCCAGAGATCACAAAGAGAGAATCAATGTGGAGCAGCATTGCCTGGCGAGAGACGTTGTTAACATCATAGCTTGTGAAGGAGCCGAGAGGGTGGAACGGCATGAGGTGCTTGGGAAGTGGAGGGCAAGATTTGCAATGGCTGGTTTCACACCTTACCCCTTGAGCTCATTGGTGAATAGCACCATTAAGAAACTGCTTGAGAATTATTCTGACAGATATACGCTTCAAGAAAGAAATGGGGCTCTCTATCTTGGTTGGATGAATAGAGATTTAGTTGCTTCTTGTGCGTGGAAGTGAGAACAGAGCATATCGTATGAGGTTCTTTTAAGTGCTTGTTATAAGTTCTCTATAAATATATCGCATGAGGATAAAGTTTTGAAACGCCCAAGTTTATGGTGTCGAGCTGATTTCAAAAAAGGGGAAGAATCTGCTTGTCATGTTTTATCTTAGGGAACTCTAACAAACACTTAAAAAACCATATCTTAAGTTTCATCTAAGATGAGTGTCCCTGCTCTGCTCTGCTCAATACCTGCTATAAGTGAATGAAAAAAGTCCACGTTTCACCAAATGTAACCCTTTCCATTTTCCTTGTTTCAAGAAGCTAAATCTGAAAATGTAGCTATTTTTCTTTCTTTTTCTTTGTTAGTAGAGTAATATTGTTCATACATGTCATGATCTTTTTAATATAATAGTTAGTTGGGAATTGGATTTTGTCCAAAACATAATATCTCAATCCAATTTATCTCCCATATTTTATTATTTTTTAAAAAACTAATTCACCTACCTAATGTTATATATGAGTATGTTAGAGAGATCAAATTACATTGGTTATAATAAACTAATTTATTTTTTTATCTTTCCAAATTATTTAAATAGCTATTATATTATTTGGTAAATTATTAAGGAATATCCATTTTCTGCCCTCTGCTGACTTAAGGGAATGAGGGACACAATTTAGTGGCAACTTTTCAATCCTTTTTGCCAATGGACTTTGACTATGTCTTTAAACAAGCTTATGGTCATTTATGAGATTGATTGAAAATGGTTTTCAATCCAACTCATTGGTGAAAATGAATACTTATAATGCACATAAAGAGATTATAAATATAAATATAAAAATGTGAATTACTATACAACTTACAGGGCCATACTTATACAAAGTGTCTTAAGTATACCAATATAGAAGATTTAATTTGTTCTGAATCTTAGCCTGAACTGTTTTCACATGAGACTTCACTCTTAAGAAATGTTTGGTTCTTAATTTGATTATTTGGGTTGTTGGGTCAGGGGACATGGTCTTCTCTCAGGGGTGGGTCCTTTTGACTTTGACCCAAAGAAAATTTTGTGCACATTACTGAATTTTATTTAATCAGTTCTGATTAAATTTAACACATGCGGATTCATAAGGAGGAATCTTCACAGCTGAATTAAACTAAATCGATTCAAACCTTCTCAAAATTAAAGCAAATAAGTCCAAAATCAGTTAAAGCAAAGAACTTTTATATTTTAATGAATGCAGGGCAGCTAACATGAGCATAAAGTAGGGATAGCCTAGATAAAAATATTGAGATAAATGTATAGTTATATTAGAAAAAATAAGATTAACGAACATATACCTAGAAGAGTCAAAGTGGTTCCTGTTGAAGAGAAAGTGGTAGATTCATTTGAGGTGGTTTGAACAAATGTCATTAAGAAGACTGAAAAGATCACTCAATGGAGTTATTGAGCGTGACCTCTTGACTAACCGTTTATTTAAAGATTTGATTGTTGATAAATAATGATGTTGTGAATCTATGAAGCCAACCTCATTAAATGAAATAAAACTTTTTTGTTGCTGTTATTGCCGTAGATAGGGTTGAACAATTTAGTTTTAGTTAAATTCAACTAAAAATAATGATAATTTTTTGGGGTTCCTTTCTAGTTCCCACTGATGTTAGTATTAATGATATATGTTTTCTAGGAATTTTCGATTTGATTGGTCAATATAATTTATAGTTGGCAGCTAATTAAGACTATTTTGCTTGATTTAAAATTTGTAACTGCAAAAGTAAAAAACAGTACATCTATATTTTTCAATAACTTCATTTTAATCTAAAATTAACACAAATATAACATTTAAACACCATCCACACGAAAAATCAATATTAATATGAAACATTAGTTTGACATCCAGCTGCTCAATCAATTATGATTCCCTTAACCCCATCCAATAGTATGCATCTGTTAACATTTTTTAACTGAGTGGCGTTAAATATGTGCGTATGGGCTTTTGCTCATCTCAATGCTTTTACATATAGATGCTGACTTTTCTTGGGTACATAGATACTCAATCCGATTCACCACTGAAATGAATCTAGGTGAATCTCATAAATTATACGTACATTTTAAACTTCATTTATTATTATGTTAACTTTGTTTTCATGTGACATAATAAACATTTCATAAAGATAAAGTTGGAAAGTTGAGTTTTAAGCCACAATGCATGGTGTTTAAGGTTTTTCTTAATCTATGTATATCATGCCAAAAATGATTTATAAATGACCAAAGGAGTGTGAAGTATTGTCCTTGGATCACAAGCCACTGTATCTGTCTCATTAGAAATTCATTCCGGATGCCTGAAACAACTCCACATTGCTAATGTTCATGGTTAAAAATAAATGAAAACTAAGATAAATCAACAAGATTTTGTACACCCTTCACTTATTTATCCATGAAAATAGTAGTATACAAGTAATGTCCAATGTAGTAGAATGCCCTTATATTATTTAGTAAACCTTTCCAAATTCTAAGAACAGAGCAAGCGAAAAGAAAATGTTAGAATAGAGTCAACAATCATCATACCATATGATACTTATTATTCCTCCATTACCTTACCTATGTTATCGTCAGCTATTTTGGTCCTCAATAAACTAGCATCAACTTTAAATAGCATTATTGCCAATTTAGCTTTGGACAGGTTCTGCATCAGCTTCAGATTGCTTGTTTAACTTACTTTCTTCTGATATGGTTCTCACCTCGCCATCTTTCTGCTGCTTATTTAATCTACTTGGAGGCTCAGAACCTGAATCATTTCCCACATCCATGTTGCCATTTTGTTCTTTCTCACTGGCAGGACTTTCAGAGACTTGAGCAGCAGTCCCTTGAGATTCATCCATATCACAACTCTTTGGTTTAGCACTTTGCACACCATTTGGATTTGGCTGCTCCTGTTGTGACCTGCTGCTGCTTATATGTTGTTCTGCTGGATGAACACAAACAGAGTTTTCCCCAGATTTGGTTCCTGAATCGCTGTTGATGATTGCTGTGGAAGTATCTGCTGCTCCGTTATGAATAACGGTCCTTCCGGAGGGGCTTTCGTGATCATGATGTCCCTCATAGGTGGTTATCACAATTTTTTGATCATAAGAGGCCCTTTCTACGTGCTTTTTGACAGGGCATCCAGGACTTGAGCATCGGTAATAACTTCTGGAAGAGTGTGAATGCAGTGTCACAAACTGCCAATTAAATATAGCTACATTTCTATGTTAACTTACAAACACAGCAAATTGGCATCTGAAAACAATTATGAACAATACGTCTATAACTTGGTAAGTTTCACTGACAGCCACATTTCCCAATTCTTATTAGAGGAATTTTTTTTCCCAGAAAAGAAAAGGGGGGCCAAGGAACAGCTAAGCCGTATATTGGAGAGGGAAGTCCTAGACAAGAAATAAATAAAAACCCTGATGTGCGATAAGAATTTTCCAACAAAAACACATGCATAGGTTATAGGTTATTATTAAGAGATCCAACATATGATCTAGGGCAGTAAAAATATGTCTTCATGTCATGTTTCTATTAAAGAATTTGTCAGCAATTGTTTATAATTTTTACTTTATAAGAAAATTCCGTAATTTTGAACCATATAAAACGGGGTGTGGGAGATAAAAACATGTAAAAAGCATAATAAAAATAGGAATATGCAAGGAATCCTCGGATTCCAGCTAGATTGAAATATGCAGGATAGAGAACAGCCGGATATAGAAAAACCATTTTCACAACGCTAACAAGAAAATATGTAGGCATTCATAAGAAGTTATATATCTATGGGGGCAAAAGATATCTACGTGCAGAATTTCAAAGAAATCACATCCTTGTGTATCCAGTGGACTAATTTAACTAACAGTCAAACTACAGCAATTCACATGCTAAAACTGGGAAAGCGATAACAATAATTGTAAAGATTGGAGCAAATTCTGATGAACAATAGAATGCTCCCAGTACATGAGCATACAGTGCAGAATTCGTCATATATTGCAATGCCACTAAAAGTACAGGAGTAAAAGTTGAAGTGATTCATAACAAAAACCACATGGTGGGTTCTAACCATATAGTGGGCTATGATATTAATTTAAAAAAGAAAGGGTTTCAGGTTGGCTTCCATGAAGTGCTAAGATATATCGGGGTTGATATCAACATGACTATTACATTATACTTTTATTCACAACCAGCTCAAAACCAAAGTAGGCAACAAGATTAAGTGCATATCAAAGAAAAGGAAACTTATACCTTGGATTTAGATTTCCTTTTACTAGTTTCTGCCCATACTTGCGCCAACGGTATCCATCATTAATAAAATCAACCTCACTTGAAGTCTGAACAACAAAACGAGATTCACCAACTGACTTCTCACCCACAGGGGAATCAGCATTAATATTGTTTTTCTTCCTGTTTGATATTAAATTTGTTAGTAAAAGAAAAGTTAGACATCATATATATGATACATCAATTCAAATTGGCTGTAAAGCAGGTGGTGCAATATAGTACAGGCGTTTTGACTCAGGATCCTCATTGGCAAGAACCAAATCCCTCGTTCTGATCGGCTGTAAAGGTACAGCTTTGACCTCATTCGTTGTGGAAACTGTTGAAACCAGATGAGTTTCTAGAGACTTGATCTGTTGAGGCACACATCCATCTTCAATGCATGTTTTGTCTTCATCAACAATGACAAAAATCTATCAGTAACTTTTTGAAGGATACAAACTTGTATACAAGAAAAGTTTGCTTGTTACCTTTCATGTCAGCTAGAGAGTGCTTATTTGGTTTTTCGTCAACAGGTCGTGAACTGTTCGCTTGGGGATGATTATGCTGACCGATGCAAACTGTATCTATGACCTGTCCATTATTTGACTGTTCCAATTGCTTCTTTGCTGAGCAACTGGGATGCGTGCACTTGTAATAGCTCCTTATATACTCATTACCCTTAACATTTTTCTGGCCATATTTTCGCCAATTGTATCCATCCTTTGATACTTTTTCACGTGCTATGGAGGGACCATCCTGACCATAATGTAATGCGCGTGGAATGGAACTAGGATTTTGCAAGGGTTTCTCATGTAAAGAGCATGTACTTCTTTGCTCCGATTTCCCTGCACTGGCAGTAGCATCAGAATCCCACACTCCTTTTTCAGCTACACTGTCTTTTGAACTTTTTTCACATATTATAGAGGGACTTTCCTCACTAGATTGTAATGGACGCTGATCGGTGTTAGGACTCTGCAAAGATCTCTGAAGCGGTGAAGTACAAGCACTTCCTTCTTGATCTGATTGTAGTGCATCAGGAGTGGCATCCGAATCCTGCACTTCTTTCTCAGCTGCAACAGAAGGCATTCTTCTTGCTCCCTGCAGGTTGGACAAATCAATTTTATCATCACAAGTCTCTTGTGACACAGTAATATCACTTTGAGAACTCAGCCTCTGATGCAATTTATCAGATGAAACATTGCAATCAGCACTTTTGTCTGAAGAAACCATGTGCTCCTCTTTTATATCAGAAGCAGAAAGATCCAGAAGAATTATATGCTTCCATAAATGTCTTCAGCGTTGGACTTGAATACAAGCAATGCGCTGGTAGCAGTACATATTTAAATAAACAATTAGAATAAGAAAAAATTTGGATGCAATGCTATCAGAAAAGTTATTCATCCAGTAATTGTTAAGTTGAAACTTTTACGCATTTCATACAACATAAAGGAACTTCATCACTCATCAGTCATTTGTAGTAATAAACCATTGTTATCACAAGCTGCTGCATGTGTAGTCTTGCAAGTTTCATGTAGCTTGGCTATATCATCATGCCACAAGTGTGATAGAACCTAAGAAAAATAGTAGATACCTATCACTGAATTGGCATTAAATATAATGATATTCTTCTCCCCAAAGGAAAAGAAGTGTTGCAGTACAAAAACTCACTCAGATAAATAATATATTCTGCCGGATACAAAAGAAAGTGCGCTCATACATTCAAACTCACTAACATAGTAAAACAGAACAAGAATATGATGAAGAGAGATGATCTTCCTCCACCCCAAACCTGACATTTTAGAGGTCAGAAATCTTCCCACCACTCTCAATTTCCAAAAGACAGAACTTAACTCTCTCTAGAAGAAAGAGAACATATAAAGACTCAAATGTTACAAAAGACTTGATATTCCCCCGGCTGCACCCACGCCCTGCGCATATGCCACTTCTTTTCCCTTATTGGCAGGAACCTAAGGTTAACTCCCTTATACACTGGAAATGCTCTTTCCTACACTATTTCCCTTCCCATAAATTCTGTTCTAGGCCCTAGGAAATGATTTGAAAATCTGCTCTGAATCTTCAGTTCCATAAAAGTGCTATTATTTTGTTCCTTAGTGCAAGCTATATGCACTAAAGCAAAATAGGGAACCTAATTTAATTCATTTAAAAGGAGCGCAATTCTGGCATTCTTCTTGTTTCACCAGTCACTGGCAATTGCCAAAGATTCCTGTTTTCCTCTACCAACAGGTCATGCTCTGTATCCACTGCCATGACCAGACTTTTCTGTCAAGCCATCTCCACAAGACCACAACCTTCCTTGGGAGATGAAGAGGAAATTGACTGTTTTCCTACTGATGACTATAACGATGATATGGCATTTGATCAATAGAAATTAATTTAGATTTCTTAGGGTATAGCTTAGCCTCCATCTGTGTCACACAGTTATGTTTCTTTTGACTTTTTAGCACTTGATGTTGCAATATATGAATGACTACTATGCCGATATGAGTTTTTCTTTTGGATGCTTCTGTTTTTGGCCAACCTTTTGGATGCGTATTAGTCATTTACGAATTATGAATTATACTATAAGTTAATGGAAATTGAAAGCCCTAAGCTCATTTAGCCTGCAAAATCTTAGGTGCTACACTATACCATTTTTTAGTAGTCACTGCAAGTGCATTATGAGCTACAAATAAATGTGTAGTAAATTCATCAAGGACTCAGAAGTGATATGTTAGACACACATAGATTGCCAGATGATCTCTTATATCCCAAATGACTTGTTTACCAGTGTCAATGCTGCGGTAAGCATTTTGCATCATATATTTCGGTGGTGGATGAGTCTGACAAGATTTGCATAGCCCAATAATTTAATCATCACTTAGTACGATTCCTGTGATGGCACAACTAGCAACTTCATCATTCATTTGACGCACATACATATGATGTCCAATCTACCGATTAATAAAAAGCAAAGAATGTGAAGGTTTCATTTCAGGTATTGAAAGATTTTCTCATGAACGTGATAAGGAATTAAGGAGAAACATGATACCCTTAGAGTTCCATGTTAAAAGACCAAGAGCTTTATGTCTTTCACTCCAGTAGTATTATTAGAATTTTTGTCCCAACTAAGGGTGACATGATGGAAGTTGCATCTCAGCTCGCTTCAAAAATTGAAATTTCATTGTAACAGCATGTATACAGAGAGATATTTATATGCTCAGATAAAGAAAAATTCAAATCCTAAATCAAAATTTGATTTCTGATTTTACTTGCATTGAATTCCGAATATTATGCTTTCTAGGTACGCAGCCAAAACTCTGCATGCTTATTTCCCCTTATTGTCAAAAACTAAGACAAGAAGGCCCAGTGGGTTTTGCCGAGACTTAATTTTCTGCTTCATATTTCAAGACGTACAGGAATACCGATTTTCATAATTGAAGTCTTGTACAAAAACAATTCAAAGATCAAAACTATCAGTTTTACACCTTCTACCAGAATTTCCAAACACCCACAACTTGAAAGCTTGATTACCCCAACAAATCAACAAAAAGATTGAATTTTTAGAAAAACAGAAAAGGAAGAGCAATTTCAGTCAAATTATACAAAAGGACCTACAGGAGCTTGAAAAAAGAATCAACCCACTAATTGTGAGCTGAAACAAAGCCCAAAAACCCTAAGGACGCGGGGAAATCATTACCTGTAGGAGTAACAGAGCAAAATCAGAAATCAAGCATTCGGAGAAATGGGAAGAAGAGAGAGTGAGGGAGTGGGTGGAGGGAAGAAGAAGCATAATAAGAACATGCTTGTTGTTGTGGGTTTGGTTTGGCTTATCAAGCTTGGAATAATGAAAGAAAGTCCAACATGTATAAATTCCATATTTTACCAAGAAAAGGAAACTTGGGATGCCGAAGGAGAAAAAGTCCACTCCCAAGTGAGTATCATAGAGAATATGATCTCTCTGCGCTTTGATTTGTCAGACGTTACGATTGGATGCTTCTTGTTTTATTTTTTTTGGACACACATACCCTTACTAGGCCAATACATCTGGGCTCTGGGCCACATTCACATGTTTGTTCGGCCTTAAGCCCATCTCTTACTTTATTTGAGTACAAAATTTTAGTTTGGTTCCTTAAGTTATAAAAAATGTTAGTCTTTTAATCCTAACATTCTTAATGTCAAATGATATTTTTCACAATGAGTATTTTTATTTTGAAAATTAAACTCAATATGTTAATATTTGAAAAATTCTTCTCAACATTTAAATTTTATACATACGTTTAATAGATTAAAAAGATATATTATAAAGTTAAGGAGCCAAAATACAATATTGTGTGGATTTAAAAGGATTAAATATGGACCTTTTTTTCATCAACAATTTATGTCCCAGTAGAGTTTTCATTTTAATTATTTAACTACAATTCAAATGTGCTATTAACATGTTTCTCCAATCTAGCCACAATTGCTTATATATGTTCGATTACAAGGTCCAATTTACTTTTATCAATGTTGGGCATAAGCATAGCACAAGGTAAACTTGAATTGTCGATGGAGTTCAATAATTCTAATGAGTGTATGTTAACAATGGAGCTTATCTCATTTTGCCTTGAGACACTATCGGTACTTAAGAAACAAAGGGAAACAACAATAATGTTTGTTATTGCTATTTCACAAATTTATTGATGAAACATAATATGAAAGCCAACCAACTTACTGTGATAATCAATAATTACGTAGTGGAACTTAGTTGCTAATATTGTATTTTTTTTTTTAATTATAAGAGGCCAGGATTGAACTCAGATTTGGTGTCATATAGAACACTAACCATACAACATTAGGTGTATTTACTCTTAATTCCTAAATCCCTCTGATCTAAGCTCTATAAATCACATGTGCCTGTATCCATGCTATGGCACAATTTTAATTGGTTTAAGGACATCACAACTTAAAAATTATCTGGACTTCATTGAAACCACTAGGTGTTGTTTTTTTATATAATTCATTTATGTAGAAATCACAACTTAAAATTATCTGGACTTCATTGAAACCATTAGTTTACTTTACTTGGGACTTAGGACCAGTTTCCAACTGTAGAGGAAAACTGTGGGTGCAAAATGTTTGAAATGTAACCCTGTTGCCTGCGCTTTTTTGCTTCTTAAGAAATTCACCTTTGGATTTTACCATTCCTGTTGCTTTGGTTCACAGTAATACGAACCAAGGAGATGCCACACTATCAAGTATCAAGCAGCTATTTTGTTATTAAGAGAGAGGCTAAAAAGATAATTAAATAAAAATTATTTCATAAATCCATGATAGTTTAAACTTTATGAAACGGGAAAAAATGTTGGTTGAGTTTCCTCAATTGAAACCAAAAATTGCTTGAATCTAATTCATTACTAGTATTAGATTGCCTATATCATATACAATGCAATTGAAATTTTAGATATTCATATTACTAGTTCACTACCATGGACTTATCCCATATTTTTATTCATAGGTAGATAACAAGCTATCAGCATAATCCAATAAAAATAGCATACAATATGCCAAGATTTCATTAAAAATCACAAACAAACCAACATGACAATGCAACATCCCACATTAATAGTGAGCACTTCACCTAACATTCTAGCAAATGGCATGAATTAAATCACTACCTTCAAGTAGCAAATGTCCATTGTTAATCAGTCCTTTTTCACTAAGATCTTTTTTTCCCACCCTCACCGAAAGCACTAAGATCTCTGAGATTACAACAATCCATCATATTTTGAATTCCAAAATCACTACCTTAAAGTAGAATAGATCCAAACTTTGGCCACTTCAAGCTTCACCAAGAAAAGATAAAGACTGGAAAAGGAACACCCGGATGCTTCAACCTCCTCCCGTGTATGAATATTATCAGAGGTGCACAACACTAACATTGACAGAATCAAAGAGGAAGTACGAGAGCAAGCGGTCTTCTATGCTTCAATGAATAGCAGTAACTGGCAGAGAGAAGAGGCCAGAGAGAGATATCACATGGAGAAGAAGAAATGAGACGTCATGATCTTGAAAGAAGGAATGGATATGAGACGATAAAAGCAAAGAAAGTTGGGTTGTTGTAAGACGAAGAGAGGGAAGAGGTGTGGAGCTGTACATTACATTATGCGTGGAACACACAAAAATTGACGGACCTTATGCCAAGAGTTAGGGGTACCCCGGCCAAGACCAAGACCCCCTCAGAGATCCTAATCTTGAGTTTTATTATTTTATTTTTTTATTTTTATTTTATAAATTAAATTATCATTTTATTTATATATTTTTGCTTCTATTAAGTAAGTTACCTTTTAAAAATATGTGTATAACATCTTTAAATGGAATTAAGTCACATATATTATAATACTAAACTTAACCAGGTATAAAAATAATAATAGAGATGAAAATAATAACAATAAACACTATTTTTAAACTCTAGATTAATTTTATGTAATTATTATAGTCTTAATAATTATTAAATTATTATTTTTAATAATAAAATATAAAAATTCATTTTATTTTATTTAATTTTTTTTTGAAAAATAGGACATCCCGCGTACCCAAGGATTAGCAAATCCCAATCCTGAGTTTGAACTCCCCTACCTATAGTTAACATTTTGGTATTATTGCCCCCTTCTAAGATGTCGCCTATACTTTTTCACTTTGAAAAACTAAATACTCACTCTATTCTCATTTACAAGACCTTTTTAAATAATCCTAAAAATATTCTAAGAAAGATAATTAAAGTTAATCATTTTTCTTCAAACTATATTGTTTGACTTATAAATTACTATATAATGTAATAAAACACAACATATATTATTATTAAGAAATGTAATTAGCTTTCTTAAAATTTCTTTAGAATTCTCCAAAAGGGTCCTATGAATAAGAATAGAGGGAGTAGTCCCTAACACACCTTATAAATAACTTTGTTGTTAAATTTGCTCATCCCCTATATTGAAAGTATAAATCCAAATATAACTCCGTGTTACTTTTGTAACATTCTGATAGGTTTGTCAAACAAAGCAAAGTGGTCCTTGAAGGTATATCTGAACTTGTATTGTTCAAAACCAATTCCAGCTGTTACATAACCTTGTACTTCTGCAATATCATCGTTAATTCAACTATACCACATATTGATCCAGTGCTAATTAATATTGATGATACTACTAATAATACTTTGGACAAGAAAGAAAATACGGAGACGAGAAAAGTAAAGGACAAGTTTCCCCTCTATTTTTTCCATTATTTCCCCCTCAAGAAAAAATACCTTTTGAATCTGATTTTCTCTCCTTCCTACTTCTCTTCCTATCCAAACAAAAAGCGTTATCCCACTTTTCTTCCTATCCAAACAAAAGGTAAAATTAATTCAAATATCAATTTAAACGTTGCACAAAGATATTAATTTGTATCCTAGAATCCACTAATCCGCTAACTGATAAAAAGCAAGTGAAGTTAAATTATACGATTGCAAGGGCCAGCTGGGTACCAAAATGTAGGTAAGAGCACAAAAAACTACTATCGTTTTCTCTCAGCTCGCCACTTGTACACTGGTCTTGATGTTGGACAGACAATCTCATCTTCACGTAGTTTCCGTTTCCGACCTTTTTTCTGTGTATAGTTTATACGACCAAAAAGCTTCTTTAAGTATTATAGAGATAGAAAGTAGAAACAAAAACAAATTCAGGACACAGCATAACAAAACGTACCTGTAGCTCCTGCTGCATTACCATATCATTGTATACCCTCTCCAGTTGACTCAGCCTATTCTTTCTTTCTTCCAACTCTCTATAAGAGGCAGCTGTTCGTCTGAACATTTCAGGAAAAAAAAAATGAATAATTAAGTCATGACAACAGAACTGAAAAAAAGGGCATTGAAAGAAAACAGAAAAATAAATCTTATTTTCCACCCATCATACAGTTGTACCTCTTAATCTCATCAGGAAAATCACTTAGCTCAAGGTTTTTCCTTCCCTTAACCTGTGACGTTATCTCTTTAGCTTCTTGCCTGCATAAATATTACAAATCAAAAAGATTTTAAAAAAGGATCCATACAACTTAATGAGAAATCTAAACAACAAATATATATACCTGCAATTATAGAGTCAAAAAAGACTTTCCTTATTCATAATCCTTAACAAGTAAACAAAAAATTAATAAGAATAAAGATAGTAAACCTCCTATTTGTTTGACAAGGCGCATACTTTTCCAAAAATGTTCTAGAATGCATAGAAGGTTCTCTTACTCTTTTCTTTCTTGTTATGACATGAGGTGCTTAATGTGGAGGACGGCAATATAGTTAAACACAACTTCAAACCAATTTGCCCTTCCCCAATATTATTGCTATACAAAATAAGATGGGAGATAAATGTCTTACCAAACACAAATCTCATATATAAGCAATCCCCACCCTTCGTTGATAAGGAAACAACATTCTCAAATATGTTTACAAGTCTCTCAACTAGAGTGGTCAATAGTTTTGAATTCTGACCAGTTATGTTAATCAATGATATTGTCTAATCTTAAACTATGTCCACATCTAAATCAAGTATAATGCATTGAACTAAACTTGGCTTGAGTTGTCAGGCCAAAAGAAGGAAAACTAAGATCTTAGTTTACAGAAGAACTTATAAAAAAGGAAATTTTCATAAAATTTAAAACGAGCTTCTATCCAATATCAAGTCAGTAAAATAATGGAACAAGGCTCTTGAAACACATATAACTGAATAAGGCGAATATTAAATCAATATAGATAAAGGAAACTTGTCCAGCTATGTGTGCTCGTTATTGAAATGGGAGTTCATACCTGTCCTCAGCAAAGTAAATATGGCCAGACTGTTGGTGATCAACACAGTGCAATGACGCAGTTAGCTTTTCAACCTTCTGCATGCAAAAGCTCATAATTAAGCCCACATGACAACTCCACATAAATTCTTAATAAAAAGAACATTCTACTTCATTGATCTACCTTTCTCTCGCTCTGAACTTTTTGAAGAACATATCCTATATCTTGGGTCTTCATCAACATAAGCTCTTCATGTGTATATTTGTTTGCTTCACTCCTAAAGGAAAAAAGCTATCAAGTTAACTCAACTCCCCAAGTAATTATGAACAGGTTACTCAAAAAAAAGCTATAGAACAACTATTAAGTGAGAAACATTCTACTTGGGTCTATGAACTCCATCAACCACTTTTGATTTGATCATTTTGAAATAAAACTCATCTGGGTTTCTGAATGCCGCTTTCTCCTTAAGTTTCTGAAAGAAAAATACAGAAAAAATCATTAGCAGCTAGATATTGATGTTGGTTAAGTCTGTTACTGCCGTTAATGACAAAGACTAAACATTGAGAGAGTTGGCAAGAATTCTCTGCTAATAAATTCTTATACTGTACAGGGGAGGAACTAAGGCAACTGTGATGGTTACTTCAGTCATTAAATTCCAATTCTGAGCCAATGATCTTAGTCTACCAACAAAAAGAAAGATTAGAACTTCAAAAGACCTTTATAAGCATGTGCATTATTATTCCATAAGAAGGTCAAGCTAGTAACAAGGGTGGATTTTTTGTTGGGGGTCCAACTCCAGAAGTAATCAACGTAATCATGAGCAGTAATGTACTCTCTACTCTCATGTTCATTCTATGTCTATTCTCTTCCCCTTAGCACAAAGGTAAGCATCATGGCAGTTAGACCAGTCACGCAAAATCAGAACGGAGAAAAAAAACAGTTCCACAAATTGTACCCGTATAGCATCCTCTTTTTTATGGAATGCTTTTGCACGGACGACATAGTCTTTGTGCTTTTCAAGAAGGCCAAATTTTTTCCTCGAGGACCTGATACAATTGCAAACGAACTCAAGAATCCAAACTACACAATAGCTATTGAATCCATTTTGTAAGGTAAAACAAACATGGAATTTCATAAAACTTACGGCTGAGCACGCTCTTTGTGAGCCCGTCTGGGAATGGCGTTCTTAAAGGAAGACATGTTCAAGTAGAGAGAAGCTGCAAATGTTCCAAGGAAACGCAAATGTTATGAACAGCAGAAAGAAAAATGGACAGAGAGAGAGAGGGATAGAGCAAAAACAGAAATCGAACTAGTACTCTGCTACCTTCGATGAGCTCTCTTCTTTGATTTCTTCTCACTGACTTCTTCAAGAAGCGGTATTCTGCCTTATTCGTCGATATCCGCTCTATCCTGCTCACAAGCCCTGTTTCCTCTTCGTTCGCTTGCGCCCAAAAGCTGTTTCAATTTGCCTCTATAAAAAATTGAATTTATCAATATTTAATTATGTAGCCGCCACATATAGCTGCAACATATAGGTGATGGTGATGACATATAGGTGATGGAAATCACTTGCAATAATGGTGAAAGTGTGAAGAGGAAAGCTATCAAGAAATTAACTACAACAAATAACCAGCAACACAAATCCGATTGGTACCAAATCTGAGTACCAATTGCAAGTATCATCAACAATCAATAATAGATAAATCATATGCACCATTTCAGATGCCAAACAACAACTCACAGAAGAACAAAACAGAAAAGTACCAGAGACAACGATTAACAGAACACACCAGCCAGAATAACCCAAACATTTCAGAAATTTTACAACAATGAACCACCTGAAACTTCAGAACTTTACAACAATGAAACACAAATCCGATTGATACCAAATCTGAGTTACTATTTCAAGTATCATCAACAATCAATAATCTATAAATCATGCCTTGCGTGCTCAAGGCTTGCTTGTTAGAATAAAGTGTTTTGACTTTGCAACTCATGGGTTCGATTCAGCATTCTTCCACACTCATCATTACTACTCGGACACTTAGCTTGATCTGTGAATAATGTATAAATCATATGCACAATTTCGACGAGGCCCTCACCCAAGGAAAAACAGAACAAGTTCAGAGAGCACAAGGAACAGAACTCACCTGAACACAGCCGGAGACCACAGATCACCAAGGCTCAAACCCCCACCTTTTCACGACAACAAAGCCACACACTCCGACGCCTTTTGACTGCGGCAACACAGTAGCGAGCAACGCTTTCACCGAGAGAAGAATAGGTGAAGCCGACGACAAGAGGAGTGAGCTCGTGAGGAAGAAAGACAACACTGGTGCCGCCGTGAAGACCGATGGTGAAGCGCGAAGCGGCGAGGTTTCTGGATCAAAGGCTCAAATCGAGGTCAACCCAAAAGCGACGAGAAGAATGGCAGTGGACGAGGTCAAACCGAAAGCGACGACGGGTGCAGCCGTGAGGAATAAAGGCCACCGTGGTAAGTAGCCGTGAACAGTGGCGATAATCCGTGAAGAATGGAGGAGAGTGTCGAAACAAAGCGAGAAACCGAGGGAAGGAGCTGTCGTGGGGTGAGAAGAGAAAAGCTACAAGACAACGGTAGCTAGCTGAGGGAAAAAGCCCCATAAGCAACTAGGGTTGATCAGCATCAAACTGGATTTGGCTTCAACATGAGGTCTGGTCCGGGTAGGACCTAGGGCTGCCCAAGTCAGCCTGAGATCCAGTTTAGTCCAGCACCAGCCCGAATCTGTGTTGGATCAGACTGATCTAATGAACGGCCTAAACTAGTCCAAGCAATCCAAGACTTCGAGTTTTTTTTTTTAAGATGCAATATTTAAACATATTAAGATGATAATAATAATGTTTATTATCATATAAAATCCATTACAAATATTAAAATTTAATCATAAATCCATAATAATCCCCAACAACATTCAATTACTTTGATACAATCCATGATAACAAATAATTAAACAAATAAACAAGTAACAACAAGTTTATTACATTGCACACAACTACACAAGTGAATAACAAATTATGGAGATATAATTTATATTTAATAGACTTATTGGAAATCTTGCAATACTTGTTGACATTATTGAGATCTAATGATGGAGATCCATGATGTAAAATATTTGCACTTTCTATAATGTAAAATTTACAAATTGCCTTCAAATAATTACATAATGAGAAAGTAAAAACAAATAAACTTGATTTGACATTCACCAATAAAAAAACACAAGACTTATTGTATTTATTATTATATAATCACACTACCCTGAAAATAGAATGACACTTTCATTAAAAGAGAATATAACTATTATGCTGCACAGAATAAGAAATTAGACAACATGTAAAATCTCATTGAAGATATAAAAGGGTAAAATATAAATAAAGAAGCACACAATGCATAAAAAAAAAAAAGGAAAAGAAACATATATATTGCATAATACATAAAAAGATGCAATAAATGGGACATGATAGCTAATAGTAAGATTGAAGTTTGGAGAATAATATGGTAGAATAGAATAATAGATAGTTAGATAGCTTAATTTTATATTTAGGGATTTAGGTTAGGGATTTTTTAAAAAAAATATTTAAATTTCGGTTCGGACTATATTAGACCAAGGGTTTGACCCCTTGGGCCGAAGTCCAATCCCGCCTGGTATTGCTTCAGACCAAACTTTTCCTTGCCCGACCAGGTCAAACTGGACCGGACCACCGGGTTTTTTTATCATCCTTGTAAGCAACAATTATTGGCTTCAACTTTTGAAGCTACTTTTTAAAGCTTTAATTTCAATTTGCTTCTTTTATCCAAATAGCCAAAACATTATAAAGAGCTTAACTTATAAAAGTAAGGCTATAAAAGCCAAAAAAGTTGACACCCAAATAGGCTCTTAGATGGTTTGGTTTGAGGTTTTTTTGGTTAAGTTAGTGTTAAAGAAAATTAAATATTGTTTGGTTGAAAGGAAGGGAGGTGAGGGATGGGAATTTGCCTCTCAACGCTCCTCTCCTCTCATTTCTCAAACCTTTAAATTTAGGGTTTTTCTATGTGAGAGAAAACTTGTATCTCAATTTGGTTAGATAACCCATGATTATTTTTTGATATTCCATAATTACTCCTTTAATCTAACCTCCCCTCTTTTTAAACCAAACAAACTCATACTATCCCATAACCTAACTTTAATAAAACTCACTTAACCTCACCTCTATTAAATTAATCGAAGGTTTTTTAAGATTAGGTTAAGTGAGGGTTGAAAAACAATAAAACTTTTTTGGTTGGAAGGAGGGGAAGTGAGGAGTGGGAATAAATTTTGGCTTGTAGTGCTCCTCTCCTCTCATTTCTCAAACCTCCAAATTTAGAGTTTTTCACTTTTTTCAATATGAGAGAAAACTCGTATCCCAGTTTGATTAAATTACCCATGACTATTTTTTATATTCCATAACTACTCCTCTAACCTAACCTCCCTTTTTCTTGGATAAAAAAACTCATAACCTCCCTTAATCTAACTTTAATGAACCCCACATAATCTTACATCTATTGAGCCAAACACACCCTTTAAATTTGTTAAGTTTTTTTTTTTTGTTACGGTGCAAATTTAGCAAACAACTATTTCGCCTTAGGCACCCAACACAACTA
>JBAGKO010000011.1:23648344-23662458 GCA_037177275.1 Acacia concinna | reverse complement strand
CTGCACCATATATATATATATTTTGTTAAATTCAAGCACCACGTACATATACACACAGCACACACATTTCTTTTTTCTTTTTTATATCCATTATTTCTTCTCTCCCATCAAGTCTCAAACACCCATGCACTATATCTATCTATATATATAATTATATATACTTTATTTTCATCATTTCTTCTTTTCAACTTTATTTATCTTTATATTTATATTAATATTTTTCCCCTTTTTTTAAACAATAAACATAATAATAATATATCATTATTTCTATATTTTTATTTCACTAATTTATTTACTATCACCACTCATATTTTAAGTAAAAAAAATCTTTTATCTAATAATTGTAAGATAACTCTATTTATCATAATTATTATTTTATTTTATTTATTTATTTGTAATTAAATCCTAATATAAAAATTAGGATGTTACAGAATGTAGCCCACCAAGCGCAATGCATCAATGTGAGGGTTGAACGTAGGAATGAACATCGAATTCTCATACCCCAAACCCAGCCGTCTACCATCACCTTTACTCCATATCCAAAGAGTCCCATCGAAAAATAAAGACAAATGAAAAAGCTCACAAGATATACCAACTTCAATTGTCTTTTCTCTACCATGGCTAATGTTTTCTCCGTCAAGGCCTTTTCTAGAAAGTTTTCCTGGTGTTTAGGAGAGAACAAATGAAGTTTTGGGCACAAGGAGGTTGGCTACAGGGGAATGATACAATCTAATTTCATTTGCTGCCAAAGGTGAGAAACCTTGAAGATTCACTGCCGTCGCCGCCAAAGGTGAGAGAGCTTAATGAAAGGATCGACAGCTTAAGACTAACCACAATTGAAGGAGAGGGAGCATGCGACCACTGTCCAGCAATTTCATCCTTTGCGCTATGGAAAAAATTAGGCACAAAACCAATGGCTCAGATTAAAAGAATTGGAGGGTGAGGATCTAATTTTAAGGGACAAAACGGTGTCGTTTTTGGGTAAGGGAGAGGCAATAGATGGGAAGATAAGGGAGAGAAGCCAAACGCATAATATGGAAATATGAAAAGGAGATATTAGGACGTGTGTGGAATGAACTAGTCTATTCTTCAACACTTGTTTTCCTACATAATTTCCCCTTTGTATGTGATGAGATTATATGTGAATATGGGAAGGCCCCTGTATTATTTTATTCCCTTTTATACGCCGGAATGTTTAGTTCAACTGAAGTTTGATTATGTGAAATTCATTAAAATTAGATTTAGTTTGATTCAAGAAGAGGGGGAGGTTAGGTTGTGTTTCTTGTTTGGTTTAGGAGAGTAGGTGAGATGAGTTAATTATAAGTGGACAAATATACCTTTTTTACTTAAGATATATATATTTTCTTTATTTTTTCACACTTTCTTAATAAAATTATTATTTCTTAATTTGTTAATAAAATTCTAACTCAGCCATCACATAAAGTAGAAGTGGAACATATTTAATAAATCTACTTCAATTGGGAATCAAAGTCATGACTAAATTCCACTAAATATAGTAACAATATATTTCTTTAATTTTAATATGATAAAATATTTTAATATGCTTTTGGTAACTCCCATGTTTGATAGATTTGAAACATATTTAAGTATATTTAAAGATTTATTGAAGATCTTGATAACATATACATTTGGTGCATTATTTAAACGATTTAATTTCAAATATCTTATTTTTAAAAACAAATTAGATATAATAAAATGGGTGAAAGAATTAATAAATAATAATAGTTTAATGTTAAAAAAAGAAAAGCAAAAAACAAGAAAATTATGAAAGAGAGTTTCATTAGTTGTTATTGTGATGGTGATAATGGTGATAATGTGCAAGCTTAGAATATTTAAAAATAAGCATAGGTATTATAGTCAAGGTATGGCACAATGTTTTTTTTCCTTAGAAAAAGCCTACATTTTAGAAGGTAGAGGGCTAGGATTGAGATCAATTTCTGAAACTAGAAAGTACAATCATTCATCAACCATATAAGGCTCTTTTTGTATTCGTATATCTTTTATTGGAAAATCTGGTGTCAAGATTCACCATACCTTCCGGAGTATCACGATTGGGAGGGAAGGATCAGAGTTTTGATATGAGCACGGGGTGTGCCTGAAACTTTTTGTGAGAGGACATCTTCGTGAAGCTACTTTTTAGTCTTTAGGAAGAAGATATTCCCAATTACTGCTTCCTCATTCTTCTCGTGAAGCTACCAATTTCAATCTGAAATATATTGTTTCTTTTGGCCATGAACAATGCAGTGTAAATGGAAGAGTTCGCTCCTAGCGCGATGCCAAAGGATCATATTATGGGATTTTAATGCTTCTAAAGTGCTTTAGGTGGTTGGTGAGACAATTAATGCTTGCTCCTAGGTGCAAATCAGTCTTTCCCTGTTCGTTCATTAATTTAATTAATTTCATGTCACGGGGGTAATTTTCTTCAACTCTTTTGAAATACATATTCTTTACATTTTGTGATCACAAATTCTAGTTTTCTTCATGGAGTTACATTTCCCCCTATATTATTTGTAGAAAGGACATACGATATCTACATGTTTGGAAAAACAGGGGATATAAAGCATTCAATCGGTATTAAATGCAAGATTTAGTTTGAGTGTAGATTTTTATTCTAAATGTAAGACTTAGTTTTTTTTTTCTCAGATTAATTTATCTAAAGTAATTAAAAAAGAGGGTTAAAGTTTTTAAATAACCTTCAACTTTTTCTAAAGGAACAAAAATAACCTCAACAATTGTTTTTTTTTTGTGCAAAAAATAACCATGAACTTTTGAAAATGGAGGACTCTAACATTTTGAAATATAAAAATAATTATTAACTTATACCACAAGTACAAAAAGTAACCATATATTTTTTTTGCACTTGGATTCCAACTTGCATAAACAATACAAAAACTTATAAATTAATGTTCGAGATATTAACTTTCAGTTACTTTTATCGCAAAAATAATTATGGTTACTTTTTGCACTTTTAATTTAAATTAATAGCTAATTTTGCATATTAAAATATTAGAGTTAACGGCAGTTAACAACCATGTTTACTTTTACTCAATTTTCAAAAATTTATAGTTATTTTTTATATTAAAGATTGTTGAGGGTTCTTTTTACTCATTTAGTAAAAATTGACAGTTATTTAATAACTTTGACCCTTTAAAAAATGTTGAACTTTATCTTTCTTTTTTCTTTTTTTACAATGTATGGTAGTTGAGTCAAGTAATATAGACTAGGTTCCTTAAGCAATATTTGAAAGTTTAAACATTGTAGAAGAAAAGAATCACATTAAAAAAACTACCCTATAATTAAAATTTCCGAATTTAATTCAATAATAAAAAAATATGACTTTCACATTTTCTTTATGACATGAAAATCATATATTATGAAAGCTTTCCTTGTCCTATATTAATAGAAAATACAAGTGGAATTTATGTTTATGTCTTTATAGAGAGTTTTAAACCCGTCAAATTAAATTTTTGAAAGCATGGTAGATTATGAAACACTAGGTTATAAATTAAAAATATAACAATAATTTGTTTTTATTATAGTTTAATGAACCGAGAGAATTCACGTACTCATCACATGCAGGAGGATTGAACAAAAACAAGTGTTTCAAAGAGTTATGTTTTAACAAGATGATGAATGTTATAAAATTCTGTAAATTAAAATTTTAAAGAATTACGCTGGCATAAAGTGGATTAGCTAACACTAGGTCCTTCGGGGAAAAACAAGAGGCTTGCTAAATGCTAACAAGTTACATTTGGGGCATTACCAAAAAAGAAAAAAAAAAAAAGAAAGAAGGCATTTTAAACCGAAACGCGTTGGTTTCAAAGGTGCGTCCAATTCTTTGGCTCTATAAAAATGGCCACATCTGTTCCATCCACAACTCCATATTGCGCCCATTTCATTTGCACGCTCACTTGGTCTGAAGTTTCTTCTTGCTCTCTCGTGAACGAGAAGATCCTTCCCTTTTCTTCTTCACCACTCTCGTTCACTCTTACTCTTCTTCCAGGGTTCAATTTTCCGAGCAATTTAGCCCCAGAATTCCTGTTGTTCAGCTACGTACGATCCCTGTCCTTTCACCGGTAAGCTTCTGAGTTTCAATTCACTCATTCATACGTATCAATTTAATTCTGTGAAGATATTGATTGCTGATCTAAAATCTTAACATTGTTTGTACGTTCAACTTGTGAGGGTTCCAAGTCTGTTATTCGGAATATCATTCTTGGTTCTTGATAGTTAGTTAATGGACCTTTCCACATAATTGAAAGTTACATGCTGGTTTTGGATTTAGCTTATAATTGCTAGTTTTCGATCCTTTACATGTTGCTTTTACAGTCTTCTTGTGTTCTCGTTCTGTTCTGTTGCGTGAGCCAAGATCATCTTCTTTCTTAACCTTATGGGACAATTTCCTTCATCTGTTTCATCGAGCATGAATCACTCCTCATTTCCCCCCTTTCTTTCTTCCGATATATAATCTGGTATGACGGAGAGTCGGAAACAAGCGTTGTTTTGGAACTAGCGTTATCAGAGCAGACGTTATTGACCTTTCCATCTAATTACACATGTTCGATTTTATTAGTTATCTTTTCCTCCCGCAAAAGCTGACTCATTAGTGCCTTGTAGTTCTGACACAAATATGACTGGGCTACTATTTTGATATGTTCTGAAAATGTCATCTATAGACCATTGGTTCGTTGACATGATGCGAGTATTCACTGTATTTTTTAGACTTGCAGTTTTTTAGCCAAAAGAATGCTATAATAACGATAAGGAAGCTTGCAGGACTTTCAGGGAACAAATGCATGAATGACCGACTTAGTATAAATATTTTAACCGCGTGCTACAGTAGATAATATGATTGAATATTTTATAGCGCAAACTTTAGTCTGGCACAATTATTGTTTAGATTATGTTATTTTGGCCCCTTATGTTCTGCAAAAAAACATTGGTTCAGGAAAGTTTTTGGAGCTGATTAGCTTGACTCTTCAGTTTCCTTCTGTGCAGAAAATTTAAATGAGCTCAAATTAGACTGCTTCTTTTTCTGTTGTCTCATTCGGAACTTATGCATTCCAAACAAAACCACTGCGGCTCATGCCAATCTCCTGCATTTGAGATAAAATATTTCTCATTTAATTTTTGTCATGATTTTCAATTGAAAGCACTATAACCAATGTTTCTGTCCCTCAGGATTAGTTATTGAAAATGCCAGCTGAAGACTCATACTCCAACACTTCTGATCTCATAGAACCATTTGCTGAAGTTGACCCAACTGGTAGGTTTGGGCGATATGATGATCTGCTTGGCTGTGGTGCTGTGAAAAAGGTTTATAGGGCCTTTGATCTACAGGAAGGCACAGAGGTAGCCTGGAATCAGGTGCGACTGAGGAATTTTAGTGAAGACCCTGTGCTTATAAATCGTCTTCACTCTGAGGTTGAGCTGCTTAGAACATTGAGGAACAAATATATCATTGTCTGTTATAGTGTATGGAAAGATGAAGAGCTGAACACTTTGAATTTTATTACTGAGGTATGCAATTCCGGGAATCTGAGGGCCTACAGGAAGAAACACCGTCAAGTATCCGTTAAGGCATTGAAGAAGTGGTCAAAACAAGTTCTTGAAGGATTGGAATATTTACATACACATGACCCATGCATTATTCACAGAGATCTCAATTGTAGTAACATTTTCGTAAATGGGAATGTTGGCCAGGTAAGCACAGCAGACCATACTTTGAATTATGACCTTTTTTCAAGATCTTTAAATCTCCACTGACCAGTAATTCCCATTTTGAAGCATATCGATCTTTTCTGATTCGGTAAGATTAATAAAACTTGTTGATCTTGCCAATTCTAAATTAGGTTTTTTATAGGTGAAAATTGGTGATCTTGGACTGGCTGCAATAGTTGGGAAGAATCATGCTGCACATTCAATTTTAGGGACACCAGAATATATGGCTCCAGAGCTGTACGAGGAGGATTACAATGAAATGGTGGACATTTACTCTTTTGGAATGTGTTTGCTTGAGATGGCAACAATGGAGATACCATACAGTGAATGTGACAGTATTGCCAAGATATACAAGAAGGTAACAACAGGAATAAAGCCGCAGGCTCTAAACAGAGTCACTGACGCAGAGTTGAAGGCATTCATTGAGAAGTGCATTGCACAGCCAAGGGCACGACCTTCCGCCACAGATCTCCTCAAGGATCCTTTCTTTTCTGAACTCGACAACGACCAAGAACCAAATCCAGACTTTTAAGAGATGAGTAACATCCATCAGTGTTGCTGTTGTTAGCATATTGCATTTCTCACCTTATATCGGTAGTATATATATATCACTCACCATGTGCTTGTTTCTGTCTAAAATGTTTCTTGTAAAAAAGCAGTATAGCAAGGATTTCCCTTTTAAGTTCCGCCTCTTTTACCTGGCCTGCATGCTATATTTGGTTTGTATAAACAGAGAAAATAGTTACGATCGAAGAATCCCTTTCCTTCACTTGGCAACAGATATAGGAAGAGTTGGAATCAGTTGCGGCTCAACCGAGCTATTACTTCAACTTTGGCCTTTTGCAACTGTGCCTTGCACATTTTAGATGCAAGTGTGTACGTGTTTGTCCAAATTGTTAATAACACAACCAACCTTACAGTGAGATAGAATAATCCCTCGATTGATATACAATATTCATAATTTTTTACTTGGAACGCAGCTTTAGGTTATATTTTTGTACTTGTGCATGTTAACCTAATGCTCACAAAGAAGCACTAGGGCATTGCCAGATCCCTCATGTATCCTACAGCTATTCAGATTCAATTGGCCCAAACCCCCATGGAAAATAATTCTCCCAATTGCATTTTCTACATGGTTCTAGGTCCAAATGCTAAACAAGCCTTTCATTAGGGATTAATTCTTATTGAAGATATATTATGCAGTGGGAATAAGTAAAAGATAGAAATGAAAGTTGAAGGTGATATAATAGCTCATGGGTTTTATTTAATTAATGGTGAAACACGTGCTTTATATTTTAACAAGTCCCAGTTTAAATATTTAGGCCAATAGTTGTTAAATTCATTATCAATTTATCATAAACAAATCAAGCCGAACTGCGAATCTCATTCGCACACAAAATTAACGCATATGGAATCCAAGGTAAATGAGCTTTATCATTTTCTTAAGTGAAGAGTCAAAGGCGCTCGCTCACAGTACTCCCTAATGATACATATATAAATAGCTTTTGTACACCCTCACACGCTTGCACGCAATTTTTCGAGAATGATTGCTTCAATTCTAAGATTTCAAAACTTTCTTAGAGATTTGCTGCCCAACCATATATTAATATGTTAACAACTCAAACCAATCTATACTTAAATATAAAATTCAGTTGACATATTTTTATAGAAGTTAATGAAATAAAATAAATTACTTAATCATATATTATATGTTATGTTTTATTATATTTCATATTATTTCATAAGTCAAATAACATAGTTTAAAGAAAAATAATAAATGCTAATATTTTAAAATAATGTAATTAATTTTTCTATGATTCTTTAAAACAGTCAACTGAATCTTATAATTTGGATAATAAGGAATATAATAATAATAATAATAATAATAATAATAATAATAAGGGAGAATTCCAGAAAAAGACATTGGAAATAGGGAATAGACAATTCAGTACAGCGAAATCAAAAAATTCCAAATCAGTCTTTTTATACTTTTGTTTTGAGTAATTATGAAAATACTACTAAATTTTTCATAACACGAGTTTCATAATTTACAACACGAGTATCTAAATTAACAACACTAGGTACTACGCATTTACAGTGTGAGTTGTTTGTACTGATATTGTGAATTACGAAACTCGTTTTATGAAAAATTTAGTGGTATTTTCGTAATTATCCAAAAAACACAAAACAAACTGATTTTGAATTTTCTAATTTCGTTGTACTGAATTAGAATTTCTCTATTTCACTTGTCTTTTTTTAGAAATTTACCCAATAATAATAATAATACTACGTTGTGAATTGTACCGAATGGCCATTTTGTTCGCTACATTATGATACTGCTAGAACTTATTCAATAATATCAAGTAGATTTCGCTGTAAACTTAGTATTTTTGAATAATTCATTTACTGTTATAATTGAACAACATTTTTGAATTTACATAGACACATTTTCTTCATTAATTAGTTTATTTTACTAGCCTGTTTCAATGCTTATCATGTCAATGAGATGTATACGGTTGAAATATAAAGTTTTAAATTTATACTTTGTTAAATGATAAATTGACGTTTTTAAAAAATAATAAAAGTTAGAAATTATCGATACTTTAGTCTTTAGACTTGGTGTATTTACTAAAAAATAAGGTTAGTACAAATATAAAAATAAAATAACATTAGGTGTGGAATATGCAATGCCAATGGTTTACAGACTCTAGACTCCTGTAACGTGTAGGTTACATTTTGTTAATTCTTGAACTTTGAACAAATATCTCAAATATAATTCCATGCACAATATAATGTTCCATTCTGAATACTCTAGAATCCACAAAATTAAATGACAGACTCTGATTAGTGATTAGGTTCAGACTGAAGAGACATGCCTGCCTCAAAAAATGAAGATAATTGAGCAGAGCTGATTAAGCACAAGTGAAGTGAGCAAGTGTTGGATTTAGATATACTTAATCCACAGGATTAGTGATTAATGATTAATGATAATTCCCTAATTTCAGCAGACGTGCCGTCTTGGGCATTGACAATGCCATATGCTTCTCCCAACAAGACTTCATTCCCACTCTCTCTCTCTGTCTCTTTCTTTCCCAATACCTTTCTTTTTCATATTTCAAAACCAAATCAAATCCACTACTGTAACGTTTCCCATGCCTTTTTCACTCTCAACGTACAGTGCCTTGGATCCTAAGTGGTCTAACACTAACGTCAAGTTTAAGATTGACATGTTATATTAGAATGCATGAAACGGTGCCTTCTTCTAAGCACGAGAATTCAACTTCTCTTCTCTCGAGAACGCCATTGATGCCTTAAAATTTGGGCTTCCTCCACTTTCACTCGTGTGCCTTTGACCTTGACCCTCCTCTTCTTCTTCCCATATATCCTCTTCCTCTTCTTCTCTATTGCTTTCAATGGCTCCTGTCACCCCCACAAGTTACTCACTCGCTTCCAGTCCTTTCTCTTCGCCCAACCTCGCCGCCTTGCTCAAGATCAAGCTCCTCGCATGGTAACATTCTCACTCTGCTTCAATTGATTCATGTTTTGTTCGGATTTGAGATGCTAGATTGTCTGAAAATTTTGAGTTGAAATGTACGTGTATGTGGTGCAGATTATATATCATTATTCAATTGTAAACAAGATGTTTGATGTTTTGTCACAGGAGTCAAGAGACTGGTTTGCCTGTTTCAATTCACGTTCGGGTTGGAGATAAGATCTTTAACCTTCACAGAGTACCTCTCCAATCCTCTCATGGATTTCAATTCAAAATAAATCAATTGATGTTAACCCATATATGAACGATTTTGCAGTTTCCACTTGCTTCTAAGAGCGGGTATTTCCAGAGAAGGTTGAACAATGACGCATCAGAGATTGAGCTTCCGGCAGATTTCCCCGGAGGAGCAGACGCCTTTGAGATGATTGCCCTGTTCATCTATGGCTCATCCTCACTCATCGACCCTTTCAATGTTGCGTCCCTGCGATGTGCAGCAGAGTTTCTTGAAATGACTGAAGAACAGAGTTCGGGAAACCTGTGCGAGAGATTTGATCTTTATTTGAACCAAGTCGTGCTTCAGAGTTGGGATGACACATTGATTGTACTCCAAAGGTGTCAGATTCTGCTTCCTTGGTCTGAAGATCTTCTCATAGTGAGTCGCTGTATAGAGTCTCTTGCTTTTATGGCATGTATGGAGATTCTTGATCCAGAAGGAAGAAGAGACACACCAGTTGTTACAGTGGAGGAACTTGCTTCACAGTCTTGGAGCTGTGAAATGAAGGATATGGTTCCTGTGGTGAATATTTTTATTACTACTGTTTTATCCTTCTTCTTTTCTTTTCTTTTTTTTTGCCAACATTACTACTGTTTTATCATATCAACATATTTCTTCATTTTGGTGGATTAACTGCAGGATGTTTGCTTGTAAAATTAGAATAAGGTTATTTTATAGATTAAAAAAAATGCTGTTCATATTTATGACCAAATAATCCTGTTAAATACAGAGATTGCTATGTAATCATAACAAGAGGATAGTAAAACTTTGTACCAAACAAACAGAATGGCATATTTCTTTAGTTTATTAAAGTTGCATCTAATTGTTGTTGTTGAACATCACCAGGAGTTGTGGATCAAGGATCTGATAGCTCTGCCATTTGATTTCTTCAAAAGGGTCATAGGATCTTTGAGAAGACAAGGGATGAAAGAGAAGTATGTGAGTCCAATCATTGTTTTCTATGCAAATAAGTGGCTTCTCTCCAGAAAGACTCCTACCCAATTCACTGAAGCTGACATTCTACACGGTCTCGTCGACCTTCTCCCTATCAGCAGCAACAACAACAATGGCAATAAAGCAAGCAGCAGCAAAGTAATCATTCCTGTTGGGTTTTATTTTGCATTACTTTCAAAATATCTTGAGCTTGGGTTGAAAAGTGAGAATATTAAAAGAAAACTTCAAGACCAGATCACAGCATTACTGCACTTTGCACAAGAGGAGGATTTTTTCCCTCTTCTTCTTGTTCCAGATTGCACGGTGTCGACTATGGAGAGCGTAGTTTTAAAATACGTGGCATCAAACTCAGAAACAAACCATAGTCTAGTGGATGAAGCAAGATGCTACAGAGTTGCAGAGTTGTGGGATTCATATCTGTTTCATGTAGTAGATGCAAATCAGGAAATGGAGCCCAAGAGATTCATGGAACTGATTGAAAGAGTACCTGCAGTTTATAGACACAGCCATGACCGACTTTACAGAGCAATCAACAACTTCCTCAAGGTAATGTTTTCACGCGTTTTCTTTTTTTTCTGGAATGCATCTTTGATGTGTTATAGACTCACAAGTGAATTGATGATATAATTCATGTGATCGCTCACATATGTAATACTTTGATGATATATATTATGTAGGCATAAGTATTAAGCAGTCAATAGTCTGGTTTCTTGCTCAGTTGTTTGTTTATTTGATTATACGATAATATACTCATTTAATTATTAATAAAAGATCTACTTTAAAGTAGTGTTTAAAAAATTGAACCGGACTGGCTGATTTAAACTGAAAACTGGTGAACTGGCTACATATCTAATCTAGTTTAACAATTTTTTGAGAAGTGAACTGAATCAGTCTGAACCGATTGAACTAGTGGTGACCCAAACCAGTTTGACCATAAACTGGTTCACTTGTTTTTTTTTTTTTAAAAAAATTATTTCCTTTAGAATTTTATATTAATAAAACTAAAATCCTGACTTTTTCACTAATTTAATTCCGAGTTTGTTAGCTAGTTCGATTTTTAATACATTCCTTTAAAGTTCAATGTTTTCATGAAAGTAGATCTTACATGAATGACAGGAGAAAGTATTTAACATAAGGATTATTTTGTAATTTTGTTCCCATGGAAAACTGACACACTTGAGCGTAGAGATCATGCAATGCAACATCAGTCTTGTTTGATTGTGCAGACAATGAAAGGAATATCCCCAGAAGAGAAAGGAGCAATATGCAAGAACCTGAGCTGCCAAAAGCTATCACAAGAGACATGCATTGACGCAGTTCAAAATGAGCTGATGCCTCTGCGTCTAATAGTGCAAGCACTGTTTGTTCAACAGCTAAACACACACCAAACCTTCAAAGAATGCTCACATTCCTTCAGGTATGCAAATTGTGAATTCTTATCAGGAAGCCTCTCCAGCTCTAGATGCCCTTACTCCAGAAGCCAGAATCTACCAGAAAGCCCATACGCGGCAACTGATGGGCCTGACATGGGCAGCAGCAGCGGCCCATTGGGCCTGTGGCTTCAAAAGGACATGGTGATGATGCAGAAGATGAAGTATTCCTGCGGAGAGTATGAGGCCACAAGCTTCAGAATCCAGAACCTTGAGCAAGAGCTCATGAGCTTGAAGAGAAGCCTGCAGTTGCAGAAGAAGTATGGGTTGGAAGGAAGATCGATGAGCAAGAAGAGGAATGACAATGGCAGCGGCGGCGTGGGAGTGGGAGTGGGACAGGGCAGTAGTAGTTGCATTAGTTCAGTGAATTTTGCTTCCCAGAGAAAGTATGCAAGTAGGATATTGAAGTTGTTTCGTCGCTTAACTTGGTTTGCAAGTAGGAAATCCAAGAGAAAGCCTGCAACTTCTTCACATTGGTCCAACTCAATGTAGCCAATGCAAAGTTCACTATATATATATATTGATAAACATATTGGGGGATGGATATATATGTTGAACCAGTTCTCGCTTCCTCAATCTCCAATGTTTGCTACAAGTGGTGAAATTATACTTGGTTACCACTTAATTACCAAGCTAAAACTTAATTATATCAACTCCGCTTGAATAATTAGCCCTACACACACCCTCTGGTTTTTTTGGGCTAAACTGGGGGAAGACTTTTTTGTGTTATAAAAAGAATTAAGCTGCAAATTTAATAACCAACTATTTGTTTATGTGTACCCAGCAGAACTAATTATTTTAAATTGTAAAATTAGATATTATGAATTTTTTTGAAAGTACTTATAATAAGGCATTAACCTTAATCAACTTCTATTACTTTTTGTACGGTAGATCCCACCAGTATTCTTACTTTCGATTATTTTAATATATTTTTAAAATGGTGAAGATGCAAATTTAATAGTAAACGATTTCTTTAAGGAACCCAACACAATTATTTTTCATAAAAGCATTTACAAGATAAATATGAGCAATTATATTAATGCTCTTACTTTATTTTTCATAAAAACATTTATAAGAACAAATAAAGAGATTTAAGAGAATTCAGAGATTTAAAAAATTGTAGTCATTCGCATATTTTCTTGTAAAAATATTTTTATTGCAGCCATTGGATCAAAATAAAATTAACTTTTGTCAGTCGAAAGACAAAATTTAGGTATTTACCAAACATATATGAATGGCCAAACTTTTCTAACTTTCTGAATTTTTTAAATCCCTTTATTTATCTTATAAATGCTCTTATGGAAAAATAAAGTAAGAGCATTGATATAAATACTTTTATGTAAATGCTTATATTTTCATTATAAATGCTTTTATGAAAGATAATTGTCCCATAGTAAAGTAATTTATTACTAAATTTGCACTTTGTCTCTTCTAAAAAGGTACTCTTATCAGTCCTTATTATAAGATCCTATTGACTTTTTTTTTTAAAGAATTAAGGATATTAGTTAAATTAATTAATTGTTATAATATGATATAATATTCAACAATTACCCTATGATCCTAATAACCATAAATAGATAAAGGAGTATGGATTGAGGTAGTTAGGGAAAACATTGGTTAAATATTATAGACAATGTGGATATAGGTCTTATATTTAGAACTAAATCAAATTTCTAACTAGATTTTATTATTAGGATTGGAGGGAGTATTAAAATAATAGAGAGTGAGAATATTGATGAGACCCACAATGCAAAATGTATTAGAAGTTAATTAGAGTTAAAGGCATTGCTATAAGTGTTCCAAAAAAAAATCATAATGTATACTTATACACGCAAAAATAGTTAATTCTGCTAGATGCACAAAGGAAAATAGCTCAACTTGTACCTTAACCCTTATAAAAATTATAGTAAATACCCATATGATTTAAATAAAATTGAAACTTAGATAATTTACTCACTAATTTTAAGATCCGCATGTTGAATAAATTATATTGTTGAAATTTTTTCAATCTTCTTTTTATAGAAAAGCCATATTATGTTTTAGTTTCATTTTAATTTTGTTACTTAAATTAATTATTTAATCATTATAGTTTCACTAAAAACTTATAACTTGGTTATTATAGTTTGACTTAGGCATAAAAGTTTGGGAAAATTGCGTTTTGGTCCCGTTCAACGAAATATACGACAATACGGTCCCGTGAATTCCCGTATTTGCAAAAAAG
>JBAGKO010000011.1:23630407-23644451 GCA_037177275.1 Acacia concinna | reverse complement strand
AAATAGCACAATATATTTAGATATGTGTGTGTAATCTATATCATATGATTTATGCCATTTTCAGTCATTTCCCATCAAAAGCTACTTTTACAAAATTTCAACCAAACAAGTTTTACTTTTACATAAGTAACTTATAAGTAACTTCTGCAATCTTTATTTCAAACACAAATCAAATTACACCATCTTACTTTTACTCAATCTTACTTTTACTCAATCTTACTTTTCCAAAAATACCGATTACAATCTTTAATTCAAATACACCCATTTACTTATAAGATTTCGAACGTTTTGGCTATTCAACATTTTGCATGCTGGAGAACCAAACACACATTTTTTTTTTTATGTTTTTACAAAATCGGGTGTTAGATGGTGCTGAATCGGACATTATTGGGCAATCACGTCATACCAAACACACAATAAGTGTACAAATACCCAAAAGCTTTCCTCATGTGAAAAAAAAAGGGAAAATTATACTTAGGTCCTGAATAAAGAAATATACGTCAAATAGGTCCCGTGAAAAAAATACACTCCTCTCAGATCCCAAGTTAAGAAATTTATTACTGTTAAGTCCCCATGGCGCCCTTTGACAACCCCGCGAGGTTGGCATTGACAACCCCAAGGACGCCATTAACAACCCTAAGACCTAACAATAATTAATTTATATCTTAGGACATATTTAATGTATATTCTCTTACTCGGGACCTCAGCGTAAATTTCCCACAAAAAAAACCATCAGAAAAAGTAACGGAAGATGTTGTGTCATTTTTACCCTGATTTTTAAAATTTATAGTTATTTTTTTATCTGAAAAAAGTCTGTTGGCTTTTTTGCATATTGGTTAGAAGTTCGTTCATGGATGTTTTTGTGCATTAACCCTTTTAAGTATTTATACTACTTTTTATTTAAAAAGGACACGATCAAATAAATGCGAATTGGATAGAACACTGAAATCTCTCTATAATTGGAATAAGCATCAAGTTAGGAATTTTATTTTGAGCGTTGATAGAAGTGTTGGGGGAATTAGCACGGTAAGCAGAAAAAAGAAGAGGAATCAAAATGGAAAATGACCATTGCAGTTGATGAACAAATAATTTAGAGTATGGCCTTCAATCACTCTATGGGAGGTAACAGCAGAAGATATGATTCTAATCTTAAAGACCTTCAACAACTAATCGCAATTGTCAACCCAACAAGATGAACACGTAATAGCTTCCTTCGTTCATAATTATCCATTTATCCCTACTTATGATTTCAACTTCTTTCAGAGTCTGGGTTCCTGCTTAAATCTCTTAGTCAAACTTTTATAATATGATGTTAATCATCTTCAAGGTTATATATATGCAATCGACTCGAAGAAGATTCCACATAAATGTAAGTGCTTTCTTAATGTTTTGAATCAAATTTAAGTCTTGAAAATTGATGTGGATACACTTTCTTGAGACTTCAATGAAAAGAATAGGATTCCAAGATAAATTGATTTCGACCTGCACAACCTGTTTCACACCTCTTTATGAAGATGACAATATATACATTATTCTTCGAATGCTCTGGAGATGGATTTAATTATGCGAAGGAAAATTGTTCATGCTCTGGCCAGCAGCATATAAATTTCTCACAATCAAATCTGGTGTTTAGTCCAACTGTCTCTCATTTGGACAAAACTGAATCTGGAACGTTGTTGGTAGTTAATGTTGTTACAGAGAGGACTAAGAAAGTACTTGGGTGGACGGTGGACTGAGAGAACAAACATGGCTCATTTACGTGCATCCAGTCAATTTAAACTTCCATTATGCTTGGATGGCATCAGACTCGATCCAAATAGAAAATACAGAATTATAGCATTCACACTTGGCTTCAAAACTATGTTGTTGCCACCTCTGAAAGAAAGCAAGTGAACACAGACACAGCATCTTGCAAGTGTCTCGAGCGAAGGTCCTCTGGAATCGGAGCTTTGGCGAGTGTGTCGAAGCAACTTAACTGATCATCACGAGTATTGCCTTCACCGATAGTTGATAGCAGCAAATCAGATATCTCTTCTGCCATCTTTGAATATACAATCCTGCATAATAAGTGGTAAATATGAAGATATAACAATTAACAATCATACTGGGCCAATTATTTCTAGTAATATAGAGGCCATTCAACAATTTTCCAAGTCGTTTATTGAAACAAAGCAAAGGGAACCACATGCAAACTAACAATATACAAGTCCTACAACTTAACGCTCTTATGTTTTCTCTAGAAAATGTCAATTGCCCCAATGACAAACCTTATTAGATCCTTACACTTTCTATATCGATAGCATTTTTCCCTGCTATGTTTGCTCAAAATATTGTGCCAGAAAAACCATTCATACAGGGACAAAATGGGGTAATTGTAAAAATGCAGTCTCAAAATATTCCCACTATGATTGAGACAAAGAAGAAATCCTAAGATAGATAATACAAGGCAATCTTAATCAAACTAGGACAACTGATTAAAACTTAAGCTCTAAATCTCCAAACTTGAGGGAAAAACCAATTGTAAAATTGAAGAACAAGAATAGAATATCAATCCCATTACAGAATGAAATACCCAAAAACACAAGCAACATAATGAAAATTGGGGGTGAAAAAAGAATTGGTTCCATCCTACATCTCTCTCTTCTGGTCTTGCATGCCTTCTCTCCCCTTCCTATCTGATACAAACTTCAGCAAACACAGCGCCCGCCCCCCCCCCCCCCAAACCAAAAAAAAAAGAAAGAAAAAAACCTCTAACCATGGAAAATACACGTGGACAGGGGGGAAGAAGAGCTACCAATGCGACTTAGCCCACCAATACGAGATTAGGTGACATCAATCAGGCCTCATGTTTAATAATAACTTAAATATTCTACTTTGAATATAGCATGAGTAGCATCAAATTACATGATTAGTTGAAAAGGAATCACTCTCCATTTATCATCTATATGTCTATATGATTGCTATTCAATAAAATAGGGAGATGCATCCAAACATATATACAGAGGGAAAAGACAAGAAAATAAAGGCTAATAAATGCTATACAGTTTACCCCCTAGTCACTAACCATATCCTAGAAAATCTTTATAATAAAAGCAAAAGTATTCAATTACTCTCCCTCAAGTTGGACAATAGATATTAATAACATCTAGCTTGCTTACACATTCATCAAAAATTTCTCTTGGGAATAAGCAAGCTGGACATAGGATTTACTAGGAGGTAACTGTATAGTATTTACTATCCTTTATTCCCTTGTCGCCTCCCCGTGTATATATTTGAATGTATCTTGTTAAGTCAATAAAATATACAATTTTCCCTCAATTAACAACTAAGCAACTGGAAATCCAAACCCACGTGGGGGTGGATTAGAAGGTGTTTGACAGCCAGCACATAATAATAAGATATGCAAGCAGGTGACTATAAATTACAGTAGATTACAATGTCTTATCCTGCAGCACAAACAGATAACTTAAACGTTTTATCATGCATCATAAAGGACAACTAACATATACCTGGCATCAACAGGTAATCTGGAACCCCAAACAGCCAAGGATTCATTTAGCTGGCTGATAAAATCCTGACAAGTAGCATTTTTACTCTGAAGAGAATCCTGGAAAAAGGGAAACAAGTGATTTTTTACCCAGAGAAGTAATTACAAACTAGCATATCAACATTAGAAATTATGATTTTATGTGTACTCAATTTCCTTGTTCTAGAAGCAAACACAACACAATACCAGCAAAAGATGGTATCATACTTGCCATCTCCAAGATTGTGTTGCATAAAGTATAACGCATTATTACCTGACTTTATCAGCCATACTATCATATATATCTCATGGAATTTCCACCAATCAGAAACATTTGGAATGAATTTGTAGCCCAAAGAAACTGAAGTAATGTAAGTTCTTTCTTCCCTACTACATGTGATGTGGCCCAAAATATCACATGGAATGATATAGGCCTAAGGCCTGACACAGGTTTTCACAGACAAAGCATGTGAAAATCTTAATTACAGTTTACATCAATAACTTTTAACATCATGTGCACATTAAATTACAGAAGCAACCACTATTCAAATAAATGATCACTTGCGTTGTTACTAAGTCCCGTATATGATATGCAGTTATAATTTAACTTCCATACCAATTCAGTCATAGAATTGTCTTCTTGAAGTGAATTCCTCATCAGATAGAATGAAATATAAACCCCAGCACCAAACTCCCAGTTATCAATTTCAGATTTATGACCCTCCATGGAAGTTGCTATCCTCCATATCTCTGTGTGTTCAGCTGCAAAAGATACATAGGAAGATACTTATGATGCATTTATTTGAAGTTAATGAAAAAGATAAAAGCAATTTTTCTGCTATTTCCTGAAAACTTGATAATAAAAAGGTCTTGGTAATAATTAAAGTAAACAGAAATTGAACAAATGAATGATTGAGAATTTTGCTATTTATAAAGTGAATGCCATAGCTTACCCAGAAGAAAAATGAATGACACAGCAAACAATATAATTCATCTTTCATTTGCTACTAATTTAAGTATAATGTTTGCTAAAATTTGACGGTTATTTTCCATGCATTTCATTTTAAATACCAGTGTTGTTAAAAACTAACAACATAAGAATCATCCAATGGTATTTGCAAGTGAAATTCAAATCATTTCAGTCTATAACCACAAACATTAGGCCATCTGATTTTACAAAAATTATAAAAGAAAAAAAAAACAAAAAGGTCCTCAATTATCAGCAGTTAACAAAACAAAGCATGGCATAGGTCACCAGTGTGCATTTACAAACATTCAGTAGCATCGTTTAGCAATCAATAGAATTATATCTTACCAGACAAAAATAACTTAGGAGCAACTGAAGTTACAAAGACAGTATGGGCTTTCTGAAAATTTGCACACTTGAGAAAGTGTTCAAGAGATTTTGAGTGATCTCCGTGATAGTTGTAATAAATTGCCTGCATTAGGAAAACAATATGGTCAACCAAGGAAGCTGGGCCAAAACACTTGGAACTTATAAAGCTTTTGAAGCCAAAGAAAACCACAATCAGTTACAAACACTAGAAAAAGCACTAATGTGATTTTACTGGAATAAATCATAGGGCCTAAAATTCTCATTAAGGTTTAATATCATGCCAAGGTGAAAAAATTATCTATACCATAGCCTCATGTAGCCATTCCATAGGAACACCCAAGTTCTCAATGAATTCACGTTGAGAAGCATCGGAACTCCAAGTTTCACAGTATTGGAACAATATTTCTCGAATCAGATTTACATGAAGATATGGATAATCCTCACAATGAGGCATGTGAAGGACCACATATATGGCCCAGTGGCATTTCCCTGAACACAACAACTGAGACACAAATCCCATGTCTAGAACATGAAGATCATTAGAACTGATGACACCAACTGCTTCTAAGACTGCACGTTGATGCCAGATCATATGAAAATCAAGTGGATCAGGGGTTGAAGATAGAGTGGTGAACATGGACTTAAGAAAGCTGAAATCTGTCTCCTGACTGGCATGAAGAATCATGAGATAAAATGACATATCAAAGTGATTATTTGAGTTCCAGTTGATTGCTTCATTTGGTGGTACTTCATCAATATAAAGAGGAAGAGGATACGGAGCCCTTCCTTTGTCAAGATGATGTTTATAAGTCTCAAAAACAATGGGCAATGACGAATCAGGGGGTAATTGGTACCACATCAATAAACCCAAGAACCTCCTCCAATCTAGATTAACATCAAGCAAGGCACCATGTATATTTCCTGCAATCAACTCGTAAAGCATTAATCTGCTCTTCTCAATGAAACTAAAATCCAGCCTATTGATTCTCCAAAGATCAAGTTGCCTGGCAACATCTGAACGATTCAGAATCGAACCCCCTGCCTGACTTAACAAAACAGCTAACCTTACATCTCCTCTGGACACAGCTAATTGCACAGCTGCATCCAGCTGCCTCCCTGTCAGGAGGACAAATATATTTTGTAGATAATCAGATTCATTCAAAGAGCTTATTTGATTTTGAACATGATAGGAAACACTCTCTTGCAACCAATAACTGAACTCTGCCCTTCTCATAAGAGGGAGTGCTTCTGGCTCAATATCTTGACTAACTTCCTTCATATCCTGCATCATATCTTCCTCATTGTCAGCGCCCAAAGATTCTACTTGCACTTTTTGTTGCCGATCAGAGAAAAGAACCCTGATCAATTCCCAGGCCATTACTTGGTGTGTCAAAACCAATCGAGCGGAAGAAGATAAACCAGGAACAGCCAACTGCCTCTCAATAATATCACAGTACCCATGAGAAATCTCTGTGAGCATTGTACGGTTAGCTTCAAGCTTTTGAAACCTCAGCTTACATGTTCCTACATTAACTTCTTTTATGGAATGGTTTATTCCCTTGTGAAAATTTAATGGAGCATCAAAAGCATAGTCAACAAGTTCCTCATTCACTTTGTCGTTTTCATCCCTAACCACTTTATCAAAAGCAATTTTCTCAAAATTGACAACAGATGACAATACCCTGTGACCGCTATCACTTCCTACAGGTGCACCTGTATGTACAAGAATGCCATTTGGTCCCCAACCCACTCGGAATGACCTACCCATGAATAAACCAGCATCGACTATGTTCCGAGCGTAGTTTCTTGTTATTGGAGTTTCATGCTTGATATCTAGTTTAAATCCTGCCTTAATTGTTCTAAGAGGCATCCCTTTATTTTGTTGAGACATTAGAATAGCTCCAGGAGGGCTCGAATCAAAGCTACCGTGTTTGTATTCAAGCAGCGCCAGTGGAGTTTTTCGTGGAACTGGTGGACTAGATCTATGGGACAGAGGATGAGCAGAGTTGTGTAAAGATCTTACATGCTCTTGACCAAGCGATGATTTTTGGCTTAACTCATCTCCTTCATCTTCATCAGGAAACATCAGTAATCTCATTTCTCTCATTTTTACTGGGTCAAGTCTAAGATGTGCAGGAAGAGAATGAGACAGCTCAACTTCATCAAAATTTGGAGTTTCTTTATCAACATCATATATCTCAGCATCATCCATCTGATCAGGATCTTGAACTACTGCAGAGTCGTCCATAACCACATCTTCTTCATCCTCTTCACTGAATCCAAATCTACTAAAGTGTTCAACTAAGAATTTCCATTCACCAGTCACTGGATCAAAGGATATAAATTGTGCTCCTTGACTCTCTGTGCTTTGTTTTAATTTACTCACTAAATCATTTCCTAGGCACTCCTTAGAATTCAATGATCTACTCTCTAGTATCAGAATTACCTCAGCCTCTTTGTTAAGGCCCTGGCCAACTACAGGCTTTCCAATTTCATCACCGTATACAATTACTTCATGCTTATGAATCTTCACAATTACATCTAGATCTAACCCTCTAACATCGGTTTTCTTAAGATACCTGATAGATCCATAACCAAATCTTCCAATGGTGAAATCAGGAACACGGCTACAATAACCAGGATCTTGGAGCTCCAGAGTCACTAACTCCTCAAGAGATGGTGTCATATAGTAATCTGATGAGTTCAATATAGGCAGAGAAGATAGAATATTTCTCATTATCTCACTTGATGAAGTAACCAAGTTTTCAGAAACCCTTCTTTTCTTGCAATTATATAAAATGCATGAATCAGATATTTCTCCTGTGTTACATTCCATCACACAGCCAGAACCAAGCGACATGGTGCTTTTCAAAAAACCACATCCAACAGAATTCCCTGAAGTGAGAAAAGTATATCAAATCAATATTGAGAATTGTTAAAACGGGAATGAAGATTCAACAAAATATATAAATAAATAGCTAATCTGCACAACCAATGGATTATGCAAAAACTGAAATTCATTAATGCCAAAACTTCAAATCCCATTAGGCTAGAATAACGGTACCAAAATGCACAAAACTTCAGTCATGAGTTAAATCACAGGTTGCAAGAATCGAAAAAATATTCAACTTTTCAGATACAATTAAATAATCCCCTTTATGGCTTTATCCATACTCCTAAATGAGTAATCAAGAGCCACAAATTTATGAAATTCGGCCTTATCATATCGGAATGTGCCCCCACGACTAAATTGCGCCTTTTGATTCATCCTGAATTAGGGAAGATGCTCAACTGCTTGGAACTGATAACAGGTGGCAGAGGAATCACCACTTAACAACGATTGTACAGCCATTTATGCGTCAGATGAATTTCAAACATCCAAATCGTCAGCTACAACAACCTTAAATTCTGATTCAGTCAATGCCTAGCAATGTTAATTAGAAACAGGGATCAAAGAAACCAGCAATCACTGACTCCAGGAATGTTTGTTGTGGAGTTCGCATAGTGGACTGAGACTTAGGGAATGATATAGTATTATTATTCTGGTCGGTAAAGAAGAAAAATGAAGAACAAACTCAGATACTTACCTGAATGAAGGCGTCGAAAAGCTGGAGGAGTAGGCAGCGGCTGGAGGAGGAGCGAGGCAGCGGCAAACCCTTGGGGGGGGGGGGGGGAGCGGCTGAACGAACAAGGCAAACAAGGGTTTTTAGTAGAGGGGTTAAGTATGAAAAAAGCTCAGCTCAAGAGAGAGATTTGGAGAAATGGCGAAAGAAATTAACCTGATACTCCCTTGTCGTCTCGTGAGATGGAAGCAGTGATGGCGGGCGTCGACTGGGAGCGGGGAGTGGGAACTGGGAAAGAGAGCTCGCGCCCGCTTCAGTATTTTTTATTTCTTTTTTCTTTTTCTTAAAAAAAGAAAAATGCCTTAGTTATGTTTTTTAAATTATTTTAATTTTCATTATATCCCGCGTTTGCAACTCTGCATTACTTGCACATAACGAATATGGAACCCGAAATAAATTATGTCTGAAAATAAGCAATTTATTCATATTTGTAATGAATCTGGCATAGATAAGAGATATTTTTTCATCATTCATTTTTAACTTCTAATCTATATTAGGTGTCCCTCACTTCAAAACATAATCTAAACATAATGTCAAATTGGTCAGCTAAACCATCCTTAAATTCTGGTTCAGCCACTTCCTTGCAAAGTAAATCAAGACGTTCCATTGATCTTTACTAAGAATAATTAACAAGGAAACATCTTACTAATAGGTGCGCGTGACATGATTTGTAAGGTTAAGATATGCATTTATTACGGCCATCAAAGTCATTATGAAAGCATTAATCAACTATGAGACTTCTATAATGGTATGAGAGATACTCTCTAAGAGTTTGCAGCTGTGATTATGCCTACCCTTTTAATGTATATATAAAGTAAAAACAGTTAACAATCATTGGTCTGCATTTGGTTAGTCTCACTTAGCTTTACAATAACATGAAAACTAAAAAACTCATATGCAATTGGCTTTTCAAAAAGAGACCAACTTCTCGTTTAAGATCGATTTCATAGTGTATGTTTTGATTAAATATTGTGATCAATACTTTTGGAAAAGTAAAATTAGATAAAAATAAGATTGGATAATTTGATTTGTATTTAGAATAAAAATTATAGAAGTTGCTTATGCAAAAGTAACATTTGTTTGGTTGAAATTTTGTGAAAGTTACTTTTGATGTGAAATAACTGAAAAGAGCATAAATTATATTATCTAGCTTACACACACACACATACATACATATATATATCTAAATATATTATGATATTTATACTACTTCTGGTCCTAATTGTAAAACTTTTGATGAGAAATTATTAAAAAGGATATGAATATTATTGTATATTATATATATATTTGTGATATTTAAAAAATCATAGCAGAAAAATGAGAATATAATATGATATTTATACTAGCCCTAATCTTACTTATAAAACCTAGTTTATACTATGATCCAAATGAAATTGTTTGTTGAAAGTTTTCTATCAAGAAAGAATTAATAAAGCGAGGTAATTTCTTCTGTGTTAATATATAGTTCCTTCAATATTTTTATAATGATTAATGTCTATTTTGAGTTGGAATATTATTGACATTTTTTTATTATAGTCACAAGGAGAGGTAATGTCAATTAAAAGAGAGGGCCAATAAGTTATTTAGAAAATTTAGTTAGCAAAACTGAGAAATGTCTTCATAAGCATATTCCACATTAATATGAATAAGATATTATGATCCAATCATATATAAGATAATGTAGAGGGCATCATAACTTTATTTATATAGCTGGATTAGTGGGAGTTAAGTCATCTATATTGTACAAAATGATGACACACATTCATTGCTTAGGAATTTTGACTTTAGTTGTTACAAATACTTGAATTGTTATTATTTGGAATTGTGATATAACTAGGTTAAACGTGATATTCTTTTAGAATACATAAAAGAGATTATTCTCAAAATACTTGGGAATGTAATAAGTAACCTACGATCACAAGGACTTGAAGATTCAATGATCAACTATAGTTGTTTTGGGTAACTTCTATTATGAGAATATAATCAGATTGTCCATTTGTCTCTAATGAAATTATTTTTCTTCTAATTTATTTTTCATGGTGTAGGCTTGTTCAAACGTGCACACATTAAGCAATGCTATTGAAGGGAACTTTAAGAGGATTGTCAATCATGTTTATGCTTAAATCATAATTGAAAAGCTGCAAATCATGGAGTACATTACAAAATGTACATCAAGTTTCATGTTTTACATATAAGAGAATGGTTATTTTTGTTTAATTTGCTAAGATGTGTTAACTATAAAATAATTAATATTGAGATAGATCTTTATGTTCACTAAACATTTGCATTATGGAATAATATAAGACTAGTAAGTATTCACTGATTGCTTAGCTCCACCATAAATCATTATTGGAAGCAAGTTACAAAATTGTTGGTTAAAGATTTTCATTATAGGGTTTTCAATTACTAATTTAATTTAAAACCATAAAGGATGTTGTTTGACTATAAAGTTAATATGTCAAAAATACATTGAATATAGATTTGTTGAATGAGCTACATGCATTTAGAGATATTCAAGGATCAAATACCTTATTTATGAAATATGTTACATTAATTAGTCTATGTGAGATACTGTCTAATTATGAAATTCAAATTAGAGTTTGTTGTCTCAAAGTTGGTAACTCCATTTCATTTTTTTTTTTTGATGATATTTTTGAAAAATGAATTTACTAACAAACATTCAAGAAGGAACCGAATAAATATTTGAGGTTTATCCATAAAGATTATATCCATTAGGTAAAGGTGTTGTTTGTAATGCATGGAAGGTAATACTCAACTTAAAATGACTTACCGCCATAATTCTTGCAATATATCCTTAGTTGATCTTGACAGGAAAACTGACATACAATTATGAGTCAAGTTGGAGAATGTTAGATATTTTAATTATTATTAATATTATTATATTATATAGTTATTAATTAGGGTAATTAAAATACTCTGAGTGTGGCCAATTAGTAAGTTAAAAAGGCCTAATAAGATTAGGGTTTTTGTTTTGGCTATTTATGTGATTTTCTGATGGTGAAAATACACATGCGTAAAAGTTCACTGCCAAAAACACAGCGACTGTTAAATACAGAAATCCTAACCGTCTCTTGAGGTTCCCTGACTGGCCACAGTTGTTTCACAATCTCCATCACTGTGCCTTACAGTCAGTCAAAAGAGTCATGTCATCCAATTCTTTTGACAATGTGTGTTTTGCAGTGCTCATTCATATGATATTCTGATTTCCTGATTAACAATTAACAATGATTAGAGGTATTTAGTCTTCCGTTGTTTCTTATTGAATGAATTACACAATATCTGAATTATGTATAATTTAATTTCCAACACAAGCAAGAAGACAATGAATGCTATGATCATCACAAGACACGATGATATTCCAAATCCTAGGATCCAACTACATATAGTTCAAGGTTAAAAGAATGACCAAGATACCTAAACACAAATTAAAGCACAAAACAACCAAGTGAACGAAGAATGAGCTTCTTGCTTCAATTTGTGTAACAGGATGATTGATTCTAGCTACAGTGACTCGGGGTAACAAAACCTTGCACTTTCTACTGCACGTACATCATGAGGAGAAGCAAAAGAAAAACAACAGAAGGGAAACATTTTGAAGAGATTATCACCAACTATCAAAATGCTGAAACCAAGCCAGAGCAATGGTCTATATATATATATATATATATATATATAAACACACAAAACAAATCCCAAAACCTTGTTATGCAAGGATATAATGTGCTAGAATGTAGCTAATTGGAGATAGCTAAACAAGGCGTTCTTAGGAACACCAGTAGAGAATAGAGGATAGATTGGAGGCTCTTTTTCATATATAGTTGTTTTTCAAAATTGCTCCCTTTGTTGAAACTGAAGAATGCACTTTAATTTGCTGAGAGGAAAGACTCAATGATTAATGCCTCCACATCTAAATACGAGAAATTTTAATATAATTACTGGGCATGATGATGTAAAATAACATCTTGAATCAGAGGCCATGTACTCCCCTATTAGTTTAGTGGTGGGTTTAATCTTCTATTTGTTATTCTCTCGTATCTTAATTAAAAGGTCTAGTTAATTTTTTTTTTAGAAAATGCTAAGTAAGATAATTACATTATTTAATTATATCATATATTATGTTTCATTATATTATATATTAGTTCATAAGTAGAACAACATAGTTCAAAGAAAAACGATAAATTTTAATGTCTTAAAGTAATGTAATTAACTCTCTTAAAATTCTCTAAAAAAAAGTCAATTGATTCTTATAATTAGGATTTGAGAGAGTATAATTCAAATTATTGATGGTCTGCGTCTGACTTTATAATTCAAAATTCATTGGTTAATGTAGATTGTTGAGAATCAAAGGATGAGGGCATAAGGTACTTTAAAACTCAGATTCTATCTGCATCTAAATAAATAATTTATATCATCATCTTGGTTTTCCTTTTATAGATCTGGTCGCTACTCTTTATTACTCCTACAGTACTGCTATTTATACGGAGGAGACTAACGAACTCTGTACATATGAAGTAGACTGATCTAAATATAAGGAGGAGATCGATTAAAGTTAAAGCTGATCAAATTTTCGAATCACCTCACTCATTTGTTGAAGCTGCCCATTAGTGATCTTAGAATGGCAATAGGCTCACTCTGCTATTTATCGTTATCACTGACTCTCTCACTGGATGGATTCTTTTTAAAAAAAAAAACACTAAGTAATAATTTATCAAAAATTTAATTAAGACTTGTTTATCGAATTAATTAGATTAAATAAATTAGTTAATGTAGTTAATATGCTATATTTTTTTTTCTAAAATACATTAATTATCTTGCTTAATTATTTTAATTTTGTCATTTATTTGATTATATTTGATAGAACATTTGTTAGAGTTTATGAGTGTGTCAAGCATAAAATAAGTCATACATTATTTAGGAAAGAGAAAATTCAATAGTATATAAGACACTTTAAGATATTGGTCTTCTAAAGGGCCTAAGAGGAGATGTGAGCTTGCACCTAGGGTTTACAGGAGTGCAATACTTAAAAAATTACTAATTTATCTTATTTATAAATTAATATATAATTAAATGATATATGTCTTATAAAAATAAGAAGAATGCAATAGAGAAATTTGGGGTTGGAGAGTAAAGAGGGAGTGATTCTTACTCTATTCTCTTACCATATACAAGTCTCTATTTATAGGATCTTAATATTGAAGACTAACCTTATAAGTTACAATACATTATACCATTAGGTATTATAAAAATAAATGTTTCCTTCAATTTAGTGATAATGAGCTATAATTATATTCAATATGAAAGGAAGATAAATAGCCTTATTATTGAATGTTATGGATATTCAAATACATAATATTCATAACAATATGATATATATTAAATATGTGTGGTTGATAAAAAGGAGTCAATTACGTAGAGATACATCAATTATTTTGATATTTCCTCTTCTATCAATGCTTTACTTATTAAGGGTAGTAGTATTATTTTGATCAAAGAAGTAATGATCCTATAAGGGATTTACTGGTTATATTTCATAAGGCT
>JBAGKO010000011.1:23618223-23630307 GCA_037177275.1 Acacia concinna | reverse complement strand
CCTATTATAAAAGGTGTAAATATACAATCAGTTTCCATTTCATTTTGTGTAAAAGGTATATAAGAATTATCAGGTAATTTTTCAGATTCAATTCCATAAATTCTAGGTTCTAAAACTTTTATAGTATTCATTGGGCTAAATCCCTTAAATCTTGTTACAAATATCCTATTAAAATTCTAATTCTATTTATAGCTACTTCGTCTAAGTTTTCTAATTTTTCAAATATTCTTAAAGCAGATTTCAAAATTCTTAATTTTGTTCCTTCAAGCGATCTAGGCATAAACAGGTAAACACAAAGATTTGTAAATATAAACTAGGGACTAAGGAATTCATATTATCTTTTTCTCCAAAGCTCTGATACCAATAGGGATAGTGATTTATAATAGTATCATGTATGAAATAAGTCCCACATTGTTTGGGAAAGAGGAAGTTCAATAGTATATAAGATACCTTGAAATATTGGGCTTTTAAAGGGCCTAAGAGGAGATGTGAGCTTGCACCTAGGGTTTACAGGTGTGCAATGCTTAAAAAATTATTAATTTATTTTATTTATAAATTAATATATAATTAAATGATATATGTCTTATAAAAATAAGAAGAATGCAATAGAGAAATTTGGGATTGAAGAGTAAAGAGGGAGTGATTCTGATTCTATTCTCTTACCATATACAAGTCTTTATTTATAGGATCTTAATATTGAAGACTAACCTTATGAGTTACAATACATTATACCATTAGTTATTATAAAAATAAATGTTTCCTTCAATTTAGTGATAATAAGATATAATTATATTCACTATGAAAGGAAAATAAATAGCCTTATTATTAAATATTATGAACACATAATATTCATAACAATACGATATATATTAAATATGTGCGGTTGATAAAAACGAGTCAATTACGTAGAGATACATCAATTATTTTATGGGCTCACGGCCCATATATAAAAGAACGCTGAGCTAAACCCTTTGTGGGTTTTCTGAATGTGCTCCTCAAACACCGCCCGCCAGCACCGGCGCTATTGCCTCCGTCCGGCGCATAGCTTGCTGATCCTGAGCTTCCATTCTTCTCTGTAGATCTTAGTTAACACCACAAGTTTCGTTTTTTTGACTCCGAAACTCTAGCAGTTGCTACAGAGAAGTCCGCCTTCGTTAGAACAACAACAAACTCGCCCAGCTACTTTGTCTTTCTCCAGCTACGCCTGAAGAACCACAATGATTTCGGCCGTTTCTTGGGTCCCCAAGGGGGTTTTAAAGTCCGAACCCGTTATGGCCGACCCTCCTTCAAAGGAAGAAATGGAGGAATTAATTAACAACGTCAACATGGAGAGAAGGTACCGTTCATCAATTTCTGTCTGCGCTTCAGTGATTAACGGATTCAACTCAGTGATACTGATAAAACACGTTTTTGCCGATTGTTCTGTGTGCTTTCATTATGTTTTTCTGTACTTCATTCGTGAGACTTACTTCTGTTGTCTCTTTACCTTTCTTCGAACTTATGTTGTATTGTTTTTCGACAATGAGATAGTACCAAATAGTGAGAACTCAGTATCTTCTCCATTGGTTTCCGGATATTTTTATCAGTCCTCATATTCAAGTTTCATTCGCAAGTTTTTTACTATTTGAATTAAGGAAAACTTTTGTTTTCCCCAGTAACAGTTTCTAATTGGTTTTCAAGTGAAATTCACTACAAATGGTTCAGCCTAAGAAAACATCTTTTGAAAGATCTTGTACTTAATTTTTAGTTTGACGAAAAGTTGAGCTTCTTATGGACAAATGAAACAGGAAGAATTGGGATCCCCTCAATTCAATTGAGTTATTGGTGAAGTGCATTAATGATAAATAGGAAAAGCTTCCAATTGGAAACGAAGTGATAGATAGTGTATGTGACATTTGTTTTCTCTCTTTTCACCGTTGTATGAGATTCCTCAATCAATTGATAGAATCAATTGCAATTGATAGAATCAATTGAAGAAGGAGAATACACATTATTTGAGCCTATCCCCTGTCTCTTCTCTCTTCCAAACCACATATTCCTGCTTCAGTCCTCACTGTATCTTTCGCCATTTGAGAGACACCTGTGTACTTAGGGGATCCAAGTTGATAAAGGGTGTGCAATTCTTTTCTTGTAGAATTATTAAAATTTCACTTATCATAAAGAGATTCTCTAAGATGGTGAAGAATTCATTTGATCGTACAGTCTTAGTTGCTTGAAAGATTTATATCTTGTATAAATTGCGTAGGAACATACTTGCATTGATATATAATATTTTAGATGTGGTGTACAATCTGATGTGCATATAGCCTTGGTGTTTGGTTTTTGGATGAAGAAGTTAATTATAACATATAGGCTACAAATACTTAAGATCCTTTTGATTTATATAGTGGAGACAGTGAGAACGAAGATAATGCTCAAGATATGGATGTTGCTCCTAACCAACAGGATGATGAAGTTGCCCAAGCATTATCTGTAGCAGATGCGCTTGGAAAGACATCAGGAGAAAAATATGATGATATAACTGTCAGCTTAAGGGAGCTTGACATGGATAATTATGATGAAGAGGATGAAGGTAAGCTGAACTGATTTTATTAAATTATCACAGAGCTAGTATAAGATGCTATTTTGTTTTAAGCATACGAGCAGTAATAGAGTTGTAATGTCCAAGGATAACTTGCAAGAGAAATCATTGTTCTTTATCCTGCATCTGTTCCTTTCGAGTGTTATATTGAATACAGTCCTTTTGAGTGTTATATTGAATAAAGTGGAATAATCCTGATTCATAGTGTACCTGTTATTCCTTGAATGAGTTGTATCTTCTTCTGAATATAGGAGTTGGGCTGTTTAGTTCGGGGATTGGTGATCTTTATTATCCAAGTAATGAACTGGACCCATATATCATAGATCAAAATGTAAGTAAAGGATACTTTAGTGGGTTCCTTTCTAGCTTTTATCACTTGTCTTTTGTTATGCTCAAACATCACTGCATTTTACATAATTCAGGATGATGACTCAGAAGATTTGGAAGACATGACGATTAATCCGACGGACTCCGTAATTGTTTGTGCATGTAGTGAGGATGATATGAATCGTCTTGAGGTGCAATAAATGCTGGCCATGGAATAATCTTCTCTTTCATCTCTTGTTTCACATCTTCCTTATCGGGTACTAGATAATTGGAGTGCTTAAGTGTCATTCCTATCTTTGCTGGCAGGTTTATATACTTGAGGACTCTAATACCAGTGAGATGAACATGTATATTCGCAATGAGATCATAATTTCAGCTTTTCCACTCTGCACAGCTTGGTCAGATTTCCACCTTAAAGGGGAAGAAAGAGGTGAGACCTATGGACATTTTAATTGATTCTTACGGCATGCATTTTGTTGTTTATGTGGCGCAAATGGTCTTTTCTTTCCCTTCCAGCAAGAAAATGAAATGAAACTCACCTAATAAGTAAGAGCCTCTTTGTCCCTTGTCTGTAGGGCAAGGGAGAGGGTGAAACGGGAGAGGTTATCAAGCTCTTATTTAAAATATAATTATAGAATTCTTTTAATTAGAAGTCTCTTCATTCTTCTCTCTCTCCCTCTCTCTCTAACTCGTTTTTTTTTTAAGAGACTACTTTTAGGGTCTGTTGGGTATACTGGAACCATTTTAAAGAAATTGAATAGCACAAATGAATGGAATGGGCTTTGAAAGTGCGTTTATTATATTAGTGAAAATAAATGGTATATTTACATAATTTTGGTTTGGTATGTGTTAAATTGATGGGATGGAGGTCTTAAAATTGAAAAAGACCAAAATATCCCTAATTAAAAAAATAATTCTATATCATATATATATTATAAAAATAACAAACCAAAACAAAAAACAAAGAAACCAATGAAATTAATCAAAGCCACTGTAGACCATTAAATTTCTTTTTTTAAAAAATCAGGTAATTGCTTGCATTACCTGAAATCACCACTTGCATATCAATTTATGCTCAAGTTTGACTTTACTATAACTTACTTTCTAATAATAATAATTATTACATTATGTTCACAGGGAGCTTCATTGCTGTTGGTACAATGGAACCTTCCATAGAAATTTTTGACCTTGATGTTGTGAGTGGATTGTGCTTATAAATTCATTCACTTTGCTAAAACTTGAAGGTTACTTTACAAAGTCCCATAAAATTTTTCTGTTGTTTTCAGGTTGATGGTATAGAGCCATGTACAGTTTTAGGTGGCATGAAGAAGAGAAAAGGGAACAAGGTTTGTTACAGATTTCTAATAATTGCATATTTTCAATCGCCATAAAATTTTATTAGCTGTCATGATTCTCCAAAATGTAGCATGTCATTATAATTTACAAATAGATTAAGATATATAACGGGAATTTAGATGGGAAAAAAGGCCCATGAGTGGTCATACTACCAAGTATGGAAACCATTAGTATTTGGCGATAGATAGTAGAGCAATACTAGCTCAGATAACCGAATCTTCAAATCTACCTTTGCCTGATTCCATGTACCTTTTTTATAGCCAAAATCCTGACATAAAAACACTTTATCGGTTATCTTTGTCGGTGCTTCTGAACTTTTGAATAGAACCTGTGGCTAGTAGTATTATTAGATACAAATGAAAATAGATAAATCGATTTCCTTAACATGTGTGGCTCTATTATTTAAATGCAGACATCTCTCAAATGTTTTTGTACTTTTATGGAGGCTGTCTTATTTTACTTTGGATGTTATACTTGTCTCAACCAAGGAACGAGTCCTTGAGCATTAGATAATGACCTCGTTGAATTAGTATTTTCTTAATCCCTTTATATGTAAATTGTAGTTTGGCCATTTCTTGGTTTTTAAACATCAGATTCAATTCTAAGTGAGCATATTTATCTGATTCTGGGAATATTTCCTTTTTGGTGGCAGAAACCCGTCAAATACAAGGATGGTAGTCACACTAACTCAGTACTTTCTCTTGCTTGGAATGCGGAGTACAAGTTTGTAAATTTAAAATTTGATTCTTCCTTTATTTCTGTCTGGATGCCGTCTCTATAAAAAATTTCGCTTTTGGATCCTTCCCGTCTCACCCTGTTCCCAAAAATAATAATACAGGAATGTACTTGCAAGTGCTAGTGCTGACAAGCAAGTGAAGATCTGGGATGTGGATTCTGGGAAGTGTGAAATTACGATGGAGCATCACTCAGACAAGGCAAGAGCCTAGAAATAAAATGGACTTGGTTCACTCTCTTAGCTCATTTTTTATATACAATATATAGTTTTCGCCTTCTTTGTAATCACATGTAGAACAATTAAAATTGTAAAGTAATGAGTGGATTGTGGTGATATTTACTTCATAATCTTTAGAAAAATCGTCTTTCAACATCTGAGGCGTTCTACAGTATTCTTCATATTTATATGATTTTTTGAATATGTGGTTGTATCGAACGGTTAATGAGACTTTCCTGGGGCTATGATTTATGATTTTTTGAATTTGCATTTATTCTTTCTTCATGAATCGCCAAAGAAATATTGTAATTTATTTTTCCATGACTAACTTATATGAGCTGTGTAAATAGCTTTTCTAACATCTTCCGAATTCTCTCTGTTCCAACTATCCTGTCAGGTGCAAGCAGTTGCTTGGAATCATTATGCACCACGAGTTCTTCTTAGTGGGTCTTTTGATCATACTGTGGTCATGGTAATGTTTCAATATCTCAAGTTACTCCCATTTTGTCTTCCGATCATACATGTAAATTTTATCCTGTCATATTTGTATATTCATGCATGTAGAGAGAATGAATGTTTGGAAGCCATGTCTAAATGTGGACATATGTCGTGGCAATCTTCTGTGTTGCTGTGATTTGGTGTATTGTCAGCTAGGAATGCTTGAATTTTCTTAGGAGAATTCAGTGATCTAAATAATTTATGAGAAATGGGTATCTCTCTTGCTTTCTCTTGGAGTTCTCGTCATGGTTTTCATATTGGAATTTTTGTGTCGGATAAGAAAATGGATTGAGCTGCATTATTATTCAGCACTAATGTTCTTATTTCATTTATTTATTTTTTATTTTCTGCTTTTGTAATCTCTCTGAAAGCTGTCTTATCTTCCTTTCCTGTAATTCTTCTCATTCCAAATAATTTTTCTCCCTATATAAAACAAGTTTCACTTTTGAGTATGATTATCAAAATTCCTTTGTGGACCATGGGATTGTACAGTTCTGTGATTCTATATGCCCTTGTAAGAACCAAAAAATTTTGCTTTAGGATTGTGAATGTTGGTAAGATTGTGATTATATGGGATACTATGGATCCTATGAGATCTATATTTTGCAGAATTGCTGATGAATGGACAATAATATGAAGGCCTGATCAAACTGACACATCTTGTCGAAGTTTTAGCAAAATATACATGCATTCTATATCTCTAATTTTGAAGTTACAACATAGTCCGCATCTCTCTATCTTAATCCCCTTCACTTGTACTGATTTGTGTTAGGAGAAACTAGGACAAATTCAATTTGAAGGACTGGCTTTCTATTTCCTTATAGGAATAGAACTAATGTTTGTCTGCTTAATTTGAAATTTCAACGATTATTCAAAGTTCCAACTTAGAACTTCATTGTTATGTGCAAGATTGTATCATGTAATGAGTTGGACCATAGCTGTTCGTATCATGTTTTAATTTTTATTTAAATCCAATCCTTTAATTTTCCTCAATTATGTCATATTGTGAGACTTTTTTTACATGCACTATACTAGTAAATTTATCCATTGTTATTTTCTTTATAAAGTGTGATGTTTCTAATGCTGTTACCCTTGGCAGAAGGACGGAAGGATTCCAACACATTCTGGCTTTAAGTGGTCAGTTTCAGCTGATGTAGAGAGCTTGGCTTGGGATCCACATGCTGAGCACTCATTTGTGGTTTGTTCTTTTTTGAATTCAGTACTTTCATTTTACTAGCTACCCTGTTTCATGTAGTAATAGAACAAAATGGAGGTTGATTCATTCAAATTACTGAACTTAAATTTTACTATTTTTGGTTGGATTGTTTTCCCAAAAATAAAAAATTGAGTAATCCTTACTTAAAATTTCATGTTAGGTGAGTCTGGAAGATGGCACTGTCAAGGGTTTTGATGTTCGTGCTGCCCAGTCCAATTCAACATCTGAACTACCTTCTGTGTTTACCCTTCATGCACATGATAAAGCTGTCACCTCAATTTGCTATAATCTGTCAGCAGCTAATGTATGTTTCTTCAACTTTGTGGTCAGTTTCTTTGTTCTTGAACACAATAGTCTAACTACACTCTCTTTGACACGGCTTTCAGCTTCTTGCGACTGCATCCATGGATAAATCGGTATTTGTGAAGTCATTTCATCAACATTCTGCATCTTGCACCTTGTATACTGGGGGCTTTATTTGACTAGCTACTATATCTAACAGGTTAAACTTTGGGATTTGTCAAACCAACCATCCTGTATAGCATCTCATAATCCTAAAGTAGTAAGTTCTTTTGTTCCATCCTCTCGAGTTCATGTCTCTGAATGACATTATCTTTGTGAAGTTAAGACTAATAGCTCAAGCAAAACTGATATTGACACAAATACAAGGCATGACAATGTCTGGGGCATTCAAATGCAATTGAGGTGTTTTGTCGTTTCTGATGTTGATGCATACTCCTTCCATTCCTCTTTATAAGAGACAATTGTTGGGTATAGCTTGTTCCTATTTATAAATTATTAGAGACATTTAGAGGCCGTTTCTAATTTTTGTTGTTAATTTCCTATTTTTCCCGCATTTAATTACTCATTAATATCATTGTATTTATTGCATTCACTTATACTCTCTCAACCGCATTCACTTATACTCTCTCAACCGCACGTCTCTTTTTCTGGTCTCTCTTACATTATCTCTCCCTATAAATAAGTGTATTTTTTTATTTTGGTGTGGGGGAGGGGGTGTTAGATTTTTGTTTTTTTACATATTTATTATTTCTAATTAATTTTAACCAACTTTCTTATCAACGTGCTTCGGCTAATTGTTCCTTATAAAAAGGAAAGGGGGAGTATTGATCAGGATACTTTGGGGCTCTGACTTCTCTTTTTATGTTGGTTTTTTGTTAGGGAGCTATCTTTTCTGTTTCTTTCTCAAAGGACGATCCTTTCTTGTTGGCTATCGGAGGCTCCAAGGATAAATTGCAAGTGAGTGTGTATAAAAGCTCTTGTTTTCTTAATAATAAATCATTCATTAGTGAGAAAGACATGACTGTACTTGTATACTTGAAAATTTGCAGGTCTGGGACGCATCATCGGTTACTGGTGTCTCTCAAAGATTTGGGGCCTTTACCAAGAATGAACCTCAAACTGGGTCCTGATCACGGATGAGTCAGTCCTACTCCAAAAGAAGTGATTATATTTCAATCAATTTGAAGTTAAGTGATCGTATTAGGTCTCGAGGGATTTTTGATTGTAGCGACTATCCTCAGGTCTTTTCCCCTTTAGAAGTCAATTATGCTACGGTCAATAGCTGGTGCTCTAGCCAATAGGATCAGCCATCATCCTTCGTGGTCACCTCTTTGCAACATGACTGTCATCATGTTGCATGTACAAAAAATTTTGAAACTTGCTGCAAATTATTTAAATCGTTTGCAGTATCTGTCTCTGGAATTTTCATGTTTCAGGGTGGATGTTGTGGAAGCCTTTTCACTTATGTCTTTTGTACTTTGTCTTTGTTCTGTTGAGTTTATCCTTTCAGTTTTTGTTTGGCTTGTATTGAGCACATTGTTTGAAAATCTTGCATCCATCCATGATGGGATTTGGGGATTTTTTTTTCGTTTCTTTTAGTATGCAGATGGCAAGCCGTAGCTTGTATGATGGAGTTATACAATTACTTCAAAAATATAAAAGGAATATTTCCTACATCCAAGTTCATGATGATCGTCCAGCAGCTTGCTGGTCTTCCGATAAAAAATGAGGAGAGAGACAACTTTGATGCATTGCCTAAACTTTGTGACAATCTTATTGTCGTTAAAGTAGATTTGCAGCCCCCAATTTTTTTTTTAAAAATAAAGAGCTAATAATTAAAGGCAGATCTGCTGAATACGATGCTGCAAAAACGGGAAGACATTCAAGTTCAACAAGTTGTGTGCTGCAACAATTTATATATTTGATCTATTTATACAAGAATGGCTACAATTATTTGTATTATGTGGGAGTTTTTCAAGAGGGATGTGCTTGTCACGTGCCATGACATTACAAATTCAACCAATTCAACTCTAGATTTCACAATCACAGCTAACAACTCAATAAAGATTGATTAGTTTCCATAATCATTAAATTAAGGGTTAACGGTCAAATTTGTCTTGAAACTATTGCCTGAGGAGTGATTTTGTCTTGGAAGTATGAGTTGGGGCAATTTTGCCCTGGAAGTTTGTAAAATGGGGCAATTTTGCCTGTGCCGTCAGTTGATCGTTATATAGCTAAATATGTTGAACTAACAGTCCACATGTCATTCACTATATTTTTGCTAAGATGAAGATTTGTCTTGAAAGTTTTAAATCTATTACTTTTGACTGTTAGTTGATTAAATATGTTGAATTGGCAATCTGCATGTCATCCAGTTTATTTTTGTTATAGTGAAAATTTGTCTCAGAAGTCCATGTCATCTAGTTCTATTTTAAAAGTTTTGGTACAAACCTTCATCTCAGCAAAACTATACTAGATGACTTATAGACTGTCAGCTCAACATATTTGGTCAACTGGTGGTTAACTAATGGCAGGGACAAAATTGCCCCATTTTACAAACTGTCAGGGCAAAATCGCCCCTAGGCAATACTTCCAAAGTAAATTTGACATTTAACCCTTAAATTAAATCATATCCAAGCTCTTGGGACCAAAACATGAATAAATACACATTCAAAGAAGGCAAATTCCTACCTTTGTCCCTAAATATTTGTTATTGGACTAATGGTTTCTCTTGTACAAGGAGTTTTCACTTCTCTCAATTAGTGTGTTATCCGGGATTTGAATTTATGTTTTTCTTTCTTAGATGTAACTATTGGTATTTAATATTTTATAAAGTTATTATAAGATTAAATAAATAAATCATTTTAAAGGAAAAACCGTTGGAGAGGCTGTAGCCTTGTGTTAGGTATCGCCAAAGTTTTTATCCCTTATTTGCTTTGATAAATATGCGTTTATAATGGGTTTAAGCTAAGCTGGATGATTTAGGGCAGTAGGCCTTGTGTTAAATTGAACTGAAAATAAAACTTCGTGCATTAGCATTTGGCAATGAAAAATATGAAGAAATGGTGGGGTTTGTTTGGTTCTGACTTGGGACTTGGGAGATGAGTGGTATTATTTGTGGTGAGTGAAAGTTGTGACAAACTAATGTGTATAGTCTTTGTTTAGGGATTCAGTTGGATGAATTGAGCCTTTCAAGCCAACCTTACTGAATCTATTTTTCTATTGATTTGCTGTTGCACAATTGGAGGAAAAAGAACACACAAAAATTCCATAAAACTTGTACAAAGAGGGCTTCCATTTAAAGTAAGTTGACTAAAGTTTTATTGTTGAACAAGTTTCAAGGGTAAGGGTTACTCGCCTGGCCGGACTTCATTTAGATAGTTATGCAGAGATGGACAAACGAAAGGGTTGCTGTTCATATGCTTAACGGCAATGGGGAGAGAATCATTTTGGTGTTACAGACTGACACTGCAGCTCAGAGAAATAAGGTAGAGGCAATGAAAATAAATGATCTAAACTTGTCACAAGTCTCTTCACTCATTGTGAAAATCTTGCATCCATGATTGAATTTTGGAATTTTTCTCCAATGGAAAATGGTAACTGATGAGTGATAACTGTGAAGCATTGCCAAAATTTCGTCACAATATTATTGGCTTTCAAGGACATATGTCGCCCCAGAAACACAGAATGCATCTAGCAACTATGGATTTCAGCAGCTTCTGGAGTGGAAAGTGGCAGAGATTCTGAATATCTACTGTGACTTATCGCGCACAGATTTTTTCCCATTGAAAATCAAGCTCCTCACAAAAGAAAAAGTAAAAAAAAAAACTGTATATTTTTTGAACTCTCAAGGACTCCCGAGTCCCGACTTCTTTTGAGAGCCTAGGAAATAGACACAGACCAAATAATCACATTTTTATTTTAATAATAATATCATAAATCTTTTTATTATAATTAATTCTTTCTTCATTGTAATTAAATCCTAATATAAGAATTAGGATATTACATCATCCAATTTACAGCATCCTCATTAAATAGAAGTTTAACACAATGAATTGTGACTGTAACACGATCAGAGACCAACTTGTTATAAATGTTATCCAATTAAAAATATACTATTAATTAAGTACTTTAGTATTTGTAGTTTTTCTAAATTAATAAGGACAAGGTGGAAAAAAACTTACTCACAATATTAAATTATTATTAAAATTCAAATCATTAAAAAAAATTCTAAGACAAAAACTCCTTAAAAAAATTCCATCTGAAATTTGCTTTTTTAAATTATCATCGAAACAAGTTTCAATTTGACAAAAAAAAGAAGTCAATTTTACTTCTATCAATCTACATTTACTGAGTGACTTTTTTCCTATTTGAACTTTTCAAAAATCACATTGGGAAAAAAGTCACTTTTCCTATTGCTAATCTAAACAGGACCTTATATCAAATAATATTATGTCTTTTAACTTTTCACAAATCACATTGGGAAAAAAGCCACTTTTCCTATTGCTATATCAAATAATATTATGTCTATGAGAACAGACAGATATAATCATACTATTGTACCAAAATCATATCATCCGCATCACTGATCAAACAAAAATTATGCATTTGATTCATACTTTAAGCCTTAAAGACGTACAAAACAAAATTAAGTGAATACCAACAAAACCCAAAAAGACAAAATCAGTATTGGCAGAATCACTCTTCCATGGGACGATTTTCCTCTGTTTGCTGTTGGGAAACTTGAACTTTGATCTTTGGTAATGTGAGAGATGGATCCTGTTGAAGCACAGATGGAGCTTTGACCAAATTGATGCCCTGCTCCAACTCCTTTGCAGCCTCCTTGAGCAG
>JBAGKO010000011.1:23592395-23606319 GCA_037177275.1 Acacia concinna | reverse complement strand
TCCATTTTACTTTACGAGGATTCCTCTTCATTTTAAAGTTCTTGTGGCATTTAGATCTACAAAATCGAAAAATCTGCAAAGATACCACCAGTCACTAGTCAGTAACTCAATGCCCATGCCACATGTGCTATATGGATATAGCCTGTGATGGCACACAAACTTGTTACTCCGTGACATTTTGCATTAGCTTCATTGAAACAGAGACTCAACCATCACTTATGCCCCATATAACGCATGCAGTCAGCAAAATCAATTCAACCATGAGACATAAATTTAACACGTCTTTTGCATTACAAAGAAAAGCACTTAAACAACCAAGTTGCCCTGGTATTCAGTGAGGAGCCAGGGACACACTATCAGCAGGAGTGAATAGAAATATATTTACACTATCAAGACAGGCGAGAGGGTTACAGATTCAGAAAGTAGCCATCAATTAGGGGCCTCAATTTCAAACAAGCATCCACGTTCAATTAATTCAACAAGAGCAGTCAATTCAAATAAGTACTTTCAACACCTTTTACACAAATGGGCAAGCAGATATATAAGAGAGACATCTAAAATACAATTAAGGAAGTGTAAATAGTATACCTTTGCATCATTCCGAACAAACTGGATTCCATGTCCAGGGTATATGGTCGAAGAGCAAAACCAGCATTTCTCCAATCTCATTGTACCTCGAGACTAGAGAAACACTTGTGCTGGATGACAACGATCTAAATCACAGGAATAACAAGCCATAAGAAAAAGGAAAGAGGAAAAAACACACATTTGAGGCTGAACCAAAAATCTGTAACTCTATTAAAAACAACATATACTTTGCCTCGTCCAACCAAATATAATCAACATTACAACGTAAAGATACTAGAAAAGAAAATCACACAAAATTATGTGTCAAAATTAATGTTTGTTTCCGTATGCATTTCAGATTATCAACAGCAACCTAATCAATTGAACATAATTGAGCAGTGAAAATTGCTGAAATAATAAGAGAGACAGCATTTTGTTGTGTCAAACGAGTTTCATGTATTGGAAGAAAACCTAGAACATGTTCGGGAGTGAGCCGTAAATCTCTTTGTGGTTAACGCCACACGTTAGCATACATTTTTGCTACTAAGCCTAATCAACCAAGACGAGTATAGTAACCCTACTGCTGAAGAGTGAAGACAGAAATTTTCAGCCTCTTTCTAGAATCCCTTTGAGTAATTAAAGAATAGAAGCAGCTCTCGAACTCATTATGTTTGAATAAAAATAGAGGGCAGAAGCAGCACAGGACTTGCGGTTAAGGAAAAAGAAAGAAACGGGTTCGAAGCTCTCCATCATGGCGTATGTAAAGACAATACTTGACATCCGGCACTTACCTCTTCCTTGTCGACGACAAGACGGCGCCGACGACCTTGGATGGTGGAGACTGAGTAGGAGGGGCGAGGGCTTCCAATGATTTTCGGGTAGGGAGAGCGCTTTTCAGTAGTTTGATGAGTTATGCCGCCTTACTCCAAACGGCAGCGTATCTTACCTTTGTAAAAGCAGAGCAATCAGAGGCTCTCTGCCCGCCACGTAGTTTCCCCGCGTTAGCCTAACCTATTTGTTTCGTTTTTTGAGAATTCCCCAAAAAAAAAAAAAAGGGAAAAGATATAGGGAAAATTTTAAAAAAAAAAGACAAATAAAATAGGAAAATCTTAATTCAGTACAGCGAAATCGGAAAATCCCAAAACGGTCTTTTTGCATTTTTTGCGTAATTACAAAAATGCCATTGGATTTTTAACAACACGAGTATTTAAATAAACAATACCAGTAACTATGTATTTATGCTGTGAGTTGTTTGTATTGATATTGTTAATTGAGATACTCTTGTTGTGAATTAAGATACTCGTATTGTTAAAAATCCAGTGGCATTTTTGTAATTATGCAAAAAAGTACAAAAAGATTGATTTGAAATTTTTCGATTTCGCTGTACTGAATTGGGATTTCCCTATTTCCTTTGTCTTTTTTTAGGATTTTCCCAAAGATATATCAGTACAATGAAATCCGGAAACTCTAAATCAGTTATTTTATACTCTCTTTTTTTGTGAAATTACGAAAATGCCACTAGATTTTAACATCAACAGTATCTTAATTTACAATAAAAATATTTCAATTCATAATAACTAAATACCTCTGATGTTATTAAGCGCTTGACTTGTGATGGTGTGTGACTTTGAGGCTAAACATGATGCTCCAACTGCATCCGACGCTACTGGATGGGTGTTCCACCCAAGAAAATAAATATGGACCCTGTGAGTTTAGTCTTTTTTAGTTCATAATGCTATGTATTGTAATGGACACAGGCGTCTTTCTACAATATAATGATTGTAGGATATGGACATGCAATGTCCCTTCTTGGCTCTCAAGTGAAAATTGAGAAGGCTGCTGACTCTTGTAACGAAGATAGATGACCAATGCTTTGCTTAGCTTAGCTGACTGATTATTTAGTGGCTGCCTCAGAATTGAAGCCAAACCGTACGTAAAGATGCAATCAGTGGACATTCCAAGGGTAGCCCGCCCTTCCTTCTGCTTCAGCCAGCCAATGCAAAGAAGAACAATTGGTGTGGTCTTTGACTTTGTTTTTGTTTCATGTGTTTATTTTAAATTTTCATCATTAGGTTTTCCCTAGTTTTTACGTGTGGTATATATGCATGTTCTGGTGTATCTACCTTAATTTCCATTAGGAAATCTCAGCTATATGAATACATTCTCATCATATTACATAATATACATTAATAATTATTAAACTTAATTTACAATCAGACTGGCTGGCTTTCATTCTCAATATATATAAAAGAAAGAACTTGCTTTCTTTGTCATTAAATATATTAATCATGCATCAGCTCATACATTCCATTAGTGCAGGGTGGTTACCTTTTAATTAATAAATATAATATAATAAATAATCTATATTCTCAGTATTATATTGTAAATATATTTGATAATCGTTATCATATCAATTAAACCAGACTCCTTCAATTTTTATTGGTATGATAAATAATTTTTTTCCTGAAATCTGATGGATACCTCAGAACTACCACATCATGTTAAATCCCCCATGTTAAACAGAAACAAACGCAGACATGTTGAACTCAACAACAAACATGAAATTATATCTGGGCAGGAAGGTATATATATACAAACAAACTATATATATGCTGAAACTTTTTATAACATAATACAGCTGCTATATTTATATTTATATGGTTCAGGACATTGTGCCCAACAGTTGCCCCGAGAAGAATGCATTTATTGACGACGTGATGATTTGTACTCCACTTTCTGAACTCCCTAATGGTTAATTAGATATACTCACTGTTTCAAACAAATTAAATTGCGTACTATTTAGCCTAATAATCTCTATTCTTCTGTTTTAAAAAATTATAAAGCATATATGCATGACATATATGAAATTATTCAAGAGCACATTTCGTAGAGTTATTGTACTTAAACAAAGGAAATCATTTTTGTCACAAATTGAACTCACAATTCACAAGGGGTTCTTTTTATATAATCTAGCTTCTCTCCTCTGTTTTCCCATCTTCGGCCTCTCCCTTACTCCCTCAACACTATTGGATCAAGATTTTATTCGAACAATGTAAAATTAGATCTTGATCCAATGGTGTTGAGGGGGAAAAGGAGAGATCAAAGATGGAAAAGCTAAAGAGAGATGCCATTTCTGTTCTTATAAACTTTAGAATGATTGCCCAAACATGCCTGACAAACCTTTTGGAGGAAAGGTTGTCGTGCTTGGTGGGGGATTTTAGACAAATATTGCAAGTCATTTCAAGAGGTACACAAGAAGATATTGTGCACTCTACAAATAATACATCTTATTTGTGGAAATATTGTAAGCTATTCATGTTAACCATTAAAGCGCCTTATTGTTGCAAGATTAATGTCATTAGATGAATCACAAGCTATAGCTAGCGTGCTAACCATTTTTTGTCGAAGGTAATTCCCTGTCATGTTATCCTTTGCAATAACAATAAACAAGAGCCAAGGACAAAGTCTTAAAAATGTTGGGCTGTATCTTCCTCGTCCTAAACTATATTTACATGCGGTCAGTTATATGTTGTTGTTTCTCGAGTTCGTAGCAAGGAGGACTTGAAGATATTAATCCTAGATGAAGATGGGAATCCGGTAACAAGATTTGCAATATTGTGTCCAAAGAGCTCTACTATAATTTGCTCGTATGAGGTTATTAGCATGTATTGTTAGCATTCTATGTACATCCGAATAGATGAAATTAAATTGTTGTTTTTATGTGTCCACAGAACTATATACATTCCAATCAATCTTATGTCACAAGTTATATTGAATACTGTGTATTATAATCACCTAGAATATCACTTTAGAAATCAGTTTAGTAAACAAGATTCATAAACAACTGTCATACAAGTTGTTTGTGCATGTGACAGTCTTGGCAAGTTTCTTTCAACCTTAGCCCCGCGCAACTCCTGGGTTCTGCATCCCATATAATTTTACAATATTGCCCCCATCCCTGCAAACCTCAATATAACACTTAATTTAGAGTGGTTAGGGAGGATGGATAATTTATTTTCAACTATTTATATTTATCAATTTTTAAAAATAATTTTTCTTATTTATAAACTGATATATATATATATTTATATAATGATTTTCAAAAGATTTTGTAATATATGTTATAATAAAGTAACTTATTTAGTTAAAAAAAACATAAATAACTCATTATGTCCCAATACAGTACTAGCATATACTTCATAGGAACCATACAAATGAAAGATGAATTGAAACTCAACAGTCAACATTACCACTAGTTTGGTGAAACGAACATTACTTATAACTTTTTTTTTGTTTTTTATCGCCAACAATGAAACAAACATTATACTAGTCATATTTTAGCTATTATATTTTCATGTCACAACTAGTGGCATTTGCTTGTCATATGTGAACCATGTACTTTTATTTTGAAGTTTCTACAAAACATTGCATGACACAAATCTAGCTAGACACTTAATTTCTTCTTCATGCAAGATAGTATAGTACATATGGGACAGTTTTTGCCATCTTCTTCTTCTTTGTATGACAAGAAGCCAAACATTCAGTGTGCTGCTAAATAAGGGTATGGAGTTGCTGTTGACTTTTCACTGTTGACGCTGAGGTGATTCTCGTTGATGTCTGGATATGGTCTCAAAGGATTATAGTAAAAATAAATTTGATAATCAGCAGATTTATCTTTATTTGAAAATACAAATATGATTTTAGGCATATTTTATCCAGATGTAATGTTTCAAACATTATCTAGCCGAAGGGAAAAAGGGGTAAGGGAATGCGGCGGCTCTCAAACAATAACAAGTGGATTTGGTAGAATCTAAATACCCCATATCTGTTTAAATTTTGCCGTGGAGAAAGAGTAGATAGAAAGAATTGTTTATACCCCTGAATCTTATCTGAATTTCAAGATATTTGGGAAACAAATAAAAAGGAAAAATCGCTATAATACACAGTCATGTATAATCACAAACTGAATTGTCAAAAAACAAAACATCTGAACATAACAGTACAATAAGCCATTTGCTAAGATCTAGTGAAGCCACATTATGGTGGTTTTTAAAAAAGGTTTCAAGTTTCCTTGCTGCCATTAGTGATTGCACAAGAACCTTTGATCGTCTGGTAAAGTTAAAAACTTCATGCTGTATATATTGTCAAGAGTAGCTGTTGTTCCTTTTCATGCATTTACTTGAATAACATCAACTGTCCACATCATCTTCTCTAATTCCCTTTCAATATATGGACCAACCAAGATCATTCTGAGAGTAAATATTTCTTTGAGAAGATAGCCAATCCAAGACAGAATAGCCAATGAAAACCGAGGTACTAAGTGGCAACCTTTCATAACTTGTGGTTAGAGGTTACCATTACTTCACAATGTTATCATAGAAGATGAATCAGCATGTTCAACGTTTTGTTTATAATAGCTTAAAACTAAATGGAACAAAACTGAGCATATTTGACTAATTATTGATTAGAATTTATACTTAAATGATACAGAAACTTTCCAACATTCCAACAAAAGGTCCAGAAGGATACCCTCTTCAAGCTTCACGAAATATTCATGAGAATAATCAGAGTAACTTAACACCAGCATCCCTGACAGAGTCAACAATGGCTCAAACCTTAGCATGATACTTCTGTTCTCTCTTCAAGTGAATAGAAATCGCAGGTATATTCTTGAGCAAGAGGCGTTCACCTAGTACCTTCCCAATCTTTGCAGCTGCAGCCACATCTCGGGCTGTTTCCAAGCTTGACCTTAAGGCTTTCTCCTGAGAGCTTGCAGAACATGCTACAGTAGCAGTTGGTGTGTGGATCACCTGGGCACTCGTGTACTTATTTGTAAAATGCATTTTCAGTACATAAGGTTTCACAAAATCTATGATCCTTGGAGGCCTTGCTGGAGGCGGGATCACCATATCTGTTTTGAAATGTGACAAATCAGTATAAACCCAAGAAGTTTCACATTTACAATGTCACCTAGAGTTAGCATGTATGACAGGTAGATAAAGATTTTCTTCAACCAAGTAATTTCAGAACTCTAAACAACTTTTTAATCATTTCAATGTCACAACCTAAACAAGATTTTTGCATCCTGTATTGCTATTCCCACATGTGGATGTATATAACACTCACTGAGGGCATCTTCCCCCACTGAAATCTTCAAAATATACAAATTTATTTTTGTTTCGGATCCTATAACGAAGATGCTGTAGTAAGCCAATTGATTCAGCCATTCAAGCAACTCCTCCAAAGCCACTAATGCCCTAAAGGACTGTTTGGCAAGATGTAAATGGACGGAAAGGGAGGGGAAGGAAAAATTTTAGGAGTTTGCTTTTAAGAAATTGACAAAATGGGGTTATACAATTTTGATAAATATAAGATGTAAAATAAAAGAGTAATAAAAATAAATTTAAAAATTTTAACCCCAATCATTAATATTTTTAAATCCAAGTCATAATAATTTTCCTTTCCCTCCCCTCTAAATCTCTTATACCAAACGGCCCCTAAGGGTGAAAACAAGCCAGGGGCCTTGTGCTTTAAAGAAAGCCATCAGATTTTGTTTCTTAATCTCTGCTAGGTTATGCTTTTGACTTTTTTAATTCAGCTAGAATTTGATGCATATAAATTTTTTTTGCTTTTGCAAGGTATCCTCCAACCTGGTAAGCCAAAGACTTGATGCATATCAATTTTGACTAGTCTAAAATCGCACAATGGATTTAAACCAGTTTTCCATTGTGTATTTGAATTGTGATCAATTTTCAGCTCAAAAACCTCTACCAATTAATACAATATGAATATGGTTCTGGTATGTAAATGTAAAAGGAGGGTTAGTTAAACAAGGTTAGTTAGTTGTTAATTAGCCATTCGTTGTTAAGATAGACAAGGTAACAATAATATATCTAAGAATTACCCGCAGCAACACCATGATAAAAGGATCTCATGGTGTTGTTATTTTACTCGTCAGCATGAAGCTTAAATGTTGAAAAATACAACATGCAGGTACAAAGCAGTACTGCATCCGCTCAAAAGGACACAGCTCGGTGCGATTTAAATCTTCTAGTTACAAATTCGGCCCCACAGAATTGTTAACCTTGGAATACATTGTATAATGAGTAAAGTATTTTTGGCAACTTTAGATTCAATCTTATCAGAAAAGGTTATGGTAGAAATAGACAATGATATATGAATGATAACATACTCATCAAGGAAGAAACCTGCATCAGCTGGACATTTAACATTCACCCCCCTTGCAAGAAGTTCTCATAAGTCATCAAAATTCAAAATGTATAATAGCAGGCAAACCTCCAGCAGAGCATCCTGAAACCAGCGCCAGCATAAGTAATCTACCTATCATCACATTCGCAACTCTAAAGTTTACTGGTAGAAGGCAGAAAATCAAGAAAACATAAATTGTATGAAAAAAGAGAATATTTTGTGCAGTAACTCCCATCTATCAATTATATCAATTAAACCCACTAAGGATTTGTTTTTACAACAGGAAGTCAATAAAATCCAAATAATCCCACAATTTCTCTCATTCCATGTTAGGAAGCACTCCAACCTATATGATTCGCCTTTCATATTATATATATATATATGATATATATATATATATATAATGCCATGCCTGGTAAATCGACTAATCAATTTGCAGTCAACTTTAAGAAGGAAAAAATTTAATGGCATAATTAATCCATTAGACTATATACATCAATACTTAACAATCGTGTTTTCTGATCCCAGTTACCAAATCAATCAACAAAGAAATTCCAAAAATTTAAAAATAAAACCAAGATTGAAATCGAAGACAGCTTTTTGGATTCATAGTCTACATTGACAAAAATTAAAGAAAGAATTACTTGATAATTTATATCAGCTCCTCAGGATTTTGATGAGCACTCAAAGAAGTATTCATCTTAGTTCAATTGTTCTATAAATAAAACTTGTGGAAGTGATGAAATTTAAACACAGAGCCAGATATCTTTTTACAAGTGTATTTCACTTCAGAATGCCACCAAAATTTAGAGAGAAAAGAATAAGAAACATGTTAGGTTGTCATGGCAGAATAACCTCTTTGGTTTCAGACAAGCCAACCGACAAGAGTTCATCCATAAGTGCTTTCCACATAAGCTAACCTCTGAAGAATAATTTATTGCATTTCTGCATTAACAGAACAAATATAAGAAATATATGACAAGAACTTCTTAAATAGACACAAATGGAATCCCAGTGATTAAGGTGTCAGCATCTACCTACAAAGGCACCCTGATTTGTCCATTATGTTTTATGTATTTCCTGCATGAATATACTATCATTAATGCTAAGGTAAGTAAGCACTATGCTTAACAATTTTAGTGCAAGTTTTAAAGTAAAATGTTCATGTAAATGTTTCACACTTCCATTGGGCATATGAAATGCTTGAGTACACTCCATAATCGTACACCACAGGCATAAGCATCAAGGTCCCCCTATCCCAGTTGAGTACCCATCAAGGATGATATTTTATCTCATATAATTCCTTAGGTTAAGAGAGGACACAAGCTTGCAGTGGTTCAGCGACTGCAGACTTGGAGCAGAATGCAGGAAAATGTGTTTCTTTTTGGGATTTTTAGTGAGGAGAGCATTTTAAAATATTCAGTTAACAAAAGACAGCTAACTTGATAAATTTCAAGGAGGGGAAAGTAACTTGCCTTCTAATCTTCAAAATGCTCTCTGTTGAATCACTGACGCAGCTGGCTATAAAAAACAAATAGAAGCTTCTCCTCCATTCACATCAAGCACAGATTTTCAGTGTTGAACATGTCCTCATTGTAAGAATGAATAAATGCCAAGATCTTGACAATTATTCTTTAGTGCCCAGCCGATGCACAAATATATTGGCAAAAATTCATCTTGTAGTAGGCCCGCTATAAAACAATACAACCTACAATCATCTCATGTATTCCTATCAAGTTGCTCCATCAAAAGTGTGTATGTTTGAGGATGCAATTGGCACCCTTTCTTCTCCCAAAGACTTACAAGTTTGAAACATTCATCAAAATAGCCCTCATCTAATAATCCATCTATAAAAACTTTCCAAGCCACTTCGTCATGATTATACTCACCATGAAGCAAAGTATAAAACACGGCTTCAACCTTCTCTTTGCTTCCTTCATCACATAGCCCACAAATAAGCACCTTGCAAGAATCCAAATGTGCCAAATGGCCAGTCTGAATCATATCATTAAGTATTCTCACTGCATCCTCATACATTTTCAACTCACAGCAACAAGTAAGAAGTGAATTATAAATATCCTCAGAAGGAAACATTCCACCTTCTTGTAAGTGATTTAACAACGTCATGGCTAAATTCAACTGCTGTACTTTGCAAAGTCCTATAATTAGCTTGCTGTAGGTGTTAATATTAGGTACACAACCATGTGCAACCATTTTATCAAATAGTAGAGATATAATATCAAAATCAATTACCTTCCATACAATAGCTATATCAATTGATCTAGCACCTGAAGCAAATGCACTTTGTTGGAAGAAACCATCTTTCATCATTAGCTTTTCCTTTGCGAGATGCTTCAACAAAAAGGCATATGTATGATGAGAAGGCTCACAACCATCATCGAACATTCTCTTAAGAACACCAAAAGCACAATCAATAAATTGCATGCGCCCATATGCATCAATTAATAATGTGTAGGTCAAAGAATCAGGAAGAACTCCATCTGCCTTCATCTTAGCCATCATGTTCTCAGCTTCTTTTACCTTTCCTTGAGTACAATATGCATGCACAAATGTTGTATATGTATATACATCAGGCTGACATCCGCAGGATATCATTGTATTAAAAATCCTAGCAGCATAATTGAAGTCTCCATCTTTCAACATTTGCACAATCAGACTAGTATATGTTTCAGTTGTTGGCTCCAAGTTCATCTTTAACAATTTACTAACAAAAAGCAAGGCTTCACGAACTTTTTTCTCCTTGCACAAACTATCTATCAAGACATTGAAAGTGATTAAGTTTGGCAAACATTCCTCAGCAGTTACTCCTTGAAACAAAGAGACCGCATTGCCAATCTTCCCAACTTTACAATACCCATAAATCAAAGCAGTAAATATTACTTCATTTGCTTTTAGATTTTTATCCTTGAGGGACATAACAAGTTTATGTGCTTCTTCCACTCTCCCTACTTTGCACATCATATCTATAAAGATACTGTAGGTCCACTCATCAGGAACTAGACCATTTACCACCATCAAATTAAGCAACCTATAAGCAATATCTAATTGACCTACTCTGCACTGCCCATGAATGAGTGAGTTATATGTAACGATTGTTGGAGATAGTTTGCGTTCAAGCATTCTATCAAACAATGACATTGCCCGGTGTATGCCTTTAGCTTTACAAAATCCACAGATCAATTCATTGTAGGTCCGAGCATTAGGGTTGCATTTCTTTGATTCCATCATACCGAAAATCTCCAATGCAGCTTCAGTCATTCCCTCTTTGCAATACCCATCAATTAAAGCATTATATGTGACCACACCGGGAACCAAACCTTTCTTCAACATTTCATCAAACAATTTTCTGGCATCATCAAGATTCCTTTCCTTACAGAAGGAATCAATAAGCACAGTGTATGTATGAACATTAGGCTGACAACCTCTTTCACCCATTTCTTTAAAAAGTAGAAAAGCTTCCACTTTCCTGCTCAACTGACACAAAGCACATATAAGAACTGTATAAGTGCGAACAGTAGGAGAACAATTATCCTCACCCATTTGTGAGAACAACTTGAGAGCCTCATCGATCTTTCCTACCTCACAAAACCCATGTATGAGATTAGTATAGGAAACCTCATTCCTTCGACATCCCTTTTGTGGCATAAGCTCGAATATACTGTAAGCAGCCTCTACATCTTTATTTCTGCAATGACCCAATATCAAAGATGTGTATGTAAATGTATCTGGAGAGAGACCAGATTCTAGTATCTTTCTTGCATATAAATCCGCCTCAACCAAATTCCCCAACTTACAATAACCATTTACCATTGTATTTAATGTATAAATGTTCGGTGACACCATATCATCTAACATTTCTAGGTACAGACTCTTCATTTCATCAATAAGTAGAAACCTTGACAAGGACATCAGAAGCATGTTATAACACTTAAGGGTGAGCTTGAATGTGTATTCTCCCTCACTATTTAAATTCAATCTCATCAATACATCCCGCACAAACCTCACATCTTCCACTGAATCAGAACACTTAATCATCGAAATGCGAACACTATCGGCAACTCGTAGTAACTTATTACGTACCAAAATATTGAGTATGGAAGCATAGGAATGGACATTATGCTTGTATCCTCGCCTACGGGCAATCCAATTGAAAAAAGCTAAGGCGGTTTGAGGATTGAGGTCAAGATTAAGAATGGTAGAAACATGAGAAGGGGTCACAGAAGGAAGTAAGCTCTTGAGAGTGGGGTGATTTTGCCAATTAGGGCGCGATAGTATTGAGAAGATGTGAAAGGAGAGATCCGACGGTTCTGGGTCAACAGTAAAAGGTTGGGGAAGAGAGGCTAAGGTGGATAAATGCTTGCAGAGATGATAAAGCAATAAGGACTCACTTGGGATGAAAATGGCTGTCAAAATTTTCATCTTTCGGCATCGGAAGGTGGTGAGGATGTGGGGAGATGGAGAAGAGGGAGGATTGAATCTGTCGCAATCAAATCTGCATTTTGAAAGGCATGGAAGAGCGGCGTCGTTACGAAGTGCATGACTTGGGAGGTATGACAAACCCAATCAAGTCTTCAATATAACCTCTTGTTTGGAAGGCTCCAACACAATGAGATGATAAATTCAAAACAAATGTATGAAAGGAAAGAAGTACAGCTCACCTAAGTTCTAATTAAGCAAATTCCATTGAAGGAGTGATCCTAAACTCCAAAGGGAAAAAAAAAAACCCAAAAAAAAAAAAAAGATTCCATTCCATCATCTAAACCATAATCTAAAAGGCTATTTATTTAAAAATTAAGGATGAAAGTAATTAAAAAATTAGCACAAATCATGAAGTCTAAATTATTAGTTTTTCTTATAGCATACTAACATTTTTCTTATACCATGCTGACATAATTACGACTTCACTTCAATCTTATGACTTTCAAATAAAAGAGTTTAAAATAAGCAAGCTTGAGACAATCAGGTGACCAAAATATACAAGTCCAAAATTCTACAGGGGCCTTGTGCTTTAAAGAAAACCATCAGATTTTGTTTCTTAATCTCTGCTAGGTTATGCTTTTGACTTTTTTAATTCAACTAGAATTTGATGCATATCAATTTTGGCTAGTCTAAAATCGCACAATGGATTTAAACCAGTTTTTTATTGTTTATTTGAATTGTGATCAATTTTCAGTTCAAACACCTCTACCAATTCATACAATATGGTCCTGATAAAATGTAAAAGGAGGGTTAGTTAAACAAAGTTAGTTAGTTGTTAGTTAGCCGTTAGTTGTTAGACTTGGTAGTGATGAGAGCTAGTTATGAGGCAAATGTTAGGCCATAAATAGATGGGTATCTCAGTTGTATAATGAGATTGAGAGTTGATATGATTCTGATTGATATGGTTACTACACTTTGTCTCATGCCTCTCTGTTTTTTCTTTCTCTATGTTCCTTATCTTTTTCCCTCTCTTCTCCTTCAGTTTTCCTTCCCTCTTATATATTCTTCTACACTTACCTAACAGATTCTTAGAAGAATATTTCACAACTTAATTTAGTTTAATGTTAAGTTCACCTTTGATTGCTTCCCAGGGAGACAATTCAGTTTAGATTTTAGATAACTTTAATAGCAAGCTTATTTTCCACAACACCTACAAGTCAAGCTTATATATGGAGCATCCCAACGCCAAGATGACAACTTGAACAACTTCTCAGCAGACAGTATTTTTATATGAACCAAACCAGCAAACAGGTTGGGAAGAGGCTTGATAAATAGAATAATAAGACATAAGAAAAGGAAAGAGAAAAAACATATTTGTGATCAATAGCTATTAGAAACTTATGACTACCATTAGCAGTAAAAATTGGCCAGGCTGGGAACACTTTCAATTTGAGGCTAAACCAAAACACTGTAACTTTATAAAACACTAAGTGTAGTTTGCCTCATGGAACCAAATATAATCACATTACAAAGCACTAATACAACAACAACAATAAAGCCTTAATCCCACTAGGTGGGGTCGGCTACATGGATCGCACGATGCTATTGTGCTCTATCGAAAAACATATTTTTAGAGAGGTTGTTAACCAAAAGGTCCCTCTCAATAACCTTGTTAGTATTTGCTTCGGCCTCCCCTGACTTTTTTTTA
>JBAGKO010000011.1:23550363-23564868 GCA_037177275.1 Acacia concinna | reverse complement strand
TGTAAGCTTTAATGGTTAAATAATTGTCTAAATTAATTTTTCAAATTTTAGACAATTAAATAACTCATAAAAATTTACTTTGAAAATATTTTCCTCTTTATGAAAAATGCCAAGTTTAATCTATTCAATTAATTTAAACAATTTTGAAATGGTTATACTTAAAAGGATACATAAAATAAACTTAATTTTAAAAAAAATAGTGACCAAATAACTTAATTTCGGCCCAAATATTAATTCTAGAGAAAAATTAAACGGTCCAAAAACAAATAAAAAACATAAGAGCCCAAAACTGAGCCCAAACGTGCACTGGCAGAAAAAAAAGGAGATTTTTTTTTGTTATTATAGCGTCGGCCCAGTAAAGAAAAACGACCCAGAAACAATTGTCTGGAATTGCGCCTTCTGACCCAAATGCTTGAGTGAAACGACGCATTTCACTCAAGCTTAAAACACTGTTGTTCGGAGCTGCAACAGGGGGAGCCTTCAGTGAACAAAGCGACAATGTTTAGTATTGCTCAAAACGGCACCGTTTCATATGTCTCTCCCACCTGTTTTTTTGTAACCTGACCCGACACCACAACCCGACTTAGCTGCTATGACCCGCAACATCTCAGGTGGCCGTGATTTCGACAATAATGGCATCAATCTTAATGAAAAAACATGGGCAATCATGATTCAAAATGTTTACTCACAATTTTCACGCAAATCATCGAAGAAATCACAAATCGAGCATATCAACAGAAACAGAATTTAAACGAAAAAGATAAGCACGATGTCCTCTCTCAGTTATGGCAACGATGAAGATAAATATAACCAATAAACCATAGAAATCAAAATCGCAAAAGAAGCTAGAAGATGCGAAATTAAAAGAAAATGAAATTCACATATGGATCTCAATGGCTATGAAGACATCAATGCAGAGAAAACAGATACAAGAGCAACAGATTTGAATCCCTAAAAATAGTATGATTCAGAAACAAATCATATTTGATAAAATTTCTCTTTCGCCAGATCCCAAAGATGTTCATGAATATGTTAAAAACAGTTCTCTTTTAGGATTACAAATGAAGAAAAATAATGCAATTTTAAAATAATTATAAAAATTGTCTTCGATTTAAAAGATCATTCCCAATCAAAATTAGAAGGTAGAAAATCAGAGAACCTAGCTCTGATACCACATGTTGGGTAAATTAAATTTATAGATAACAAATATAGAATAATTTATCCATTAATAAATACAGCGGAAGACTAAATACCTCTAGCCATTGTTAATTCTTGATCAGGAACTCAAATCACCAAATGAATGAACAACTGCAAAACAAACACTAGTCAGTTTGTCAAAACTCTTTTGACTGACTGTAAGGCACAGTGATGGGGCTGTGTGATAGCTGTGGCCAGTCAAAGAAACTCAAGAGACTGTTAGTGTTTCCTTATCTAACGCTCCGTGTTTTTGCTATGAACTTGGCGCTTGTGTGTTTTCATCATAAAAAAACTCACTTAAATAGTCAAAACTAAAACCCTAATTTTATTGGACCTTTTAACTGACTAATGAGCTATACTCAGAGTATTTTAATTACCCTAATTTATAACTATTTGATATAATAATATGAATTAAAATACTAACATAAAAACTGAAATTTACATTAAATACAAATTTTGCTATATCTAGAGTAGATGAACATATGAATAAATATATAATTATATATAATAATTTAAGAGGAATACAAATGTTAAAAAGAGTAAAAACAATAAGTATAACTGTAATGATATAATTAGTTTTTAAAAATGAACATAAAATATATAAAGATCACATGGAATAATAACTATAGACAAATATTTTATGCCTATATTAAAAGAAGTACCCTTAAATCTTACAAATATAACAATACTAATAAAATTATAAATTGAATTTGATAGAACCATACATTATCAATAACTTAATAATCTTAAAAGGATATAAAGTAATAATAATTTAGGACAAAAAATTATAAGAATAAATACACCATTATTAAACATAGATTTAAATTTGTCAAGAAGGAGTATAAGTAACTTTAAAATAAGAAGAGGATTAATATTTTTTGTTTCCAGTATGCTGAGTGATTATCGTATGTGTACTATACCTATAATTAACAAAATTATAAGGGATTCACCGCAAAAAAATATACGGACCCTGTAAAAAGAAATAATGACCAGAATTTAATTAAAAAAGAAATAAAATTACATGGCCTTTTTAACCTTCAAAATAATATTACAGGAAGTACGTTTATACAGCAACTAATTGGTTAGCGGCCAACTTTTGAATTGAGATCAGATATGCGGAGGATTAGTCCTTAATCTATTTGGTAAAAAAAAAAATCTAAAAAAAAGAGAGAATTTCAGAAAAAGGCATTGGAAATAGGGAAAAGACAATTCAGTATAGCAAAATCAGAAAATTCCAAATCAGTCTTTTTATATTTTTTGGGTAATTACGAAAATGCCATTGAATTTTTCACAACACGAATTTCGTAATTCACAATACAAGTATCTAAATTAACAACACCAGGCACTACGTATTTACACTGTGAGTTATCCGTGCTGATATTGTGAATTACGAAACTCGTGTTGTGAAAAATTCAGTGGCATTTTCGTAATTATCCAAAAAAAATTACAAAACAGACTGATTTGAAATTTTCTGATTTCGCTGTACTGAATTGAGATTTCCCTATTTCACTTGTCTTTTTTTGGAATTTCCCTAAAAAAACTTCCTCCTTTTTTTTGAAAAATTCTAAAAAAAAGACAAGTGAAATAGAGAAATCTCAATTCAGTACAACGAAATTAGAAAATTCTAAATCAATCTGTTTTGTACTTTTTTTGGGTAATTACGAAAATGCTACTGAATTTTTCACAACATGAGTCTCATAATTCACAACACGAGTATTTAAATTAACAACACCAGGTATTCCGTATTTACATTGTGAGTTATAAATACGTAGTACCTGGTGTTGTGAATTACGAAACTCATGTTATGAATTATGAAATTCGTATTGTGAAATATTCAGTGGCATTTTCGTAATTATCCAAAATACAAAAAACTGATTTAGAATTTTTTAATTTCGTTGTACTGAATTGTCTTTTCCATATTTCCAATATCTTTTTCTAGAATTCTCCCCTTTTTTTTTTTTTTTACCGTCATGGTTTTTCATACGGTTTGAGCTGTGCTGCGCCTGCGTTTCACTTAGCAGACTGCATACGTGAGGCAGCGTCGCAGCCAAATATTGTCGCATCCTAAAACCCTACCCCTAAAATCCTTCGCACTCGATCGATTGGGTACCGAACCCAACGCTTCAGCCATGGAAGCAGTCATGAAGGTATGCCTTCTCACCGTCTGTTTATAATCGCTGAGGAAGATTGGAAGCATTTCTTATCCTGCTTGTTTCATCATAATCTGCATTCCCACAATGATGGCCTTATCGAGAGGCCTCATTTCTCGTTTGCGGGTTTTCACAATCAATTCAACTGCGACATCGACGCCGACAGGGACGTTGACACACCAGTTTTTGAGGGGCTTCTGCTCGGAGTTATTGGTTGATTCGAGTGCGAGGGAGGCTCGGATTATTGAAGCGAAGCCAAGGGTGATGACCCCAGGTTCAAAACGAACTGGAGTTATCGCTGTCAAGTGTGGAATGACTGCACTTTGGAATAAATGGGGTGCCAGAGTTCCCATCAGCATACTCTGGGTCGATGACAATGTTGTGACTCAGGTCAAGACCCCAGAGAAGGAAGACATTTTTGCTCTCCAGGTGCGTTCTTGTTACCAGTTACAACTTGTAATTTGTTCATCGCTGTTGTTGGGACTGTTTTATTTTCATCTGGAGGTGATAGGGGAAGCTCTTTCCACCATTAGGTCAAATGCTATGTTGCCATTAGCGTCAAGCAAGAACTCTTTTTTCTTTCCCCTCCCATACCTCTTTGGAAACGTACTTGTCTGTGTCTCCTGCGTGTAAGGTTACAGTTGATTGTAGTTTCACTTTCGTTGCTGGGTTACCAGGTATCCTTTTTCGTTGGTCTAAAAACTCAAATATTTAGTAGTCTGGATTGTTGCCTTTTGATGATGTAATTATGTTCAAACTACTGTCAGACTTTAATTTTAACCCATGCTATAGTTGTTGAACTGGTTTTAAAAGATCTTACCTTGTCGTGCAAAAAGATGGATATTTATGCAGTGGGTTAATCGAATCCCGCTTTCATAATTTCCTTAGTTTCACTTCTCTGCGTCGTTACAAATTTCCTTGGCTTCAGAAACAGCACTTATTTAGCGCCCTCAGTTGTGTGTATATCTAATTATAGACCTGTTTAATGCTGTGTTTCTAGTTAGATTGGTTGTGGACAGAAGAAAGAAAAACATTTGACTAAGCCTGAAGTTGGTCATTTTAGAGCTCAAGGAGTTCCAATGAAAAGGAAACTTAGGGAGTTTCCAGTGACAGAGGATGCACTTCTTCCCGTGGGCACACAAATTGGTGTCCGCCATTTTGTTCCTGGTCAATATGTTGATGTGACAGGAATTACAAGAGGAAAAGGTTTTCAGGTGAGTTTTCAATTTTCATCATGTGAGACTCTACTCATAATATTATTTTTTTTAAAGAAAAAACTTGGCTTGTGTATGCTGCATGCGCTTATGAATGTCATGAGTGTGTCTTATTCCTTCTGGTGGCAGAGAGCTGCATGGTTTTCACTTTAGCTTTGCTGTAAAAGTGGCATAGTATGTATTTATTAATTACTAACAATTATGTCAGTGGAATGAAATTGGATGATCTTATTTTGCTGTAAAAAATAAAATAAGGCTTTGAAGGTCAATCTATGTCATGACTGTTTTGTTTTCTGTCATAGTTATTGTTTTAGTTAGTTAACGAATGTGGTAGTTAGCGGTGTTAGGTGTAACAAATAAGTCAATATCTGCTTAAGTATAATTTTGTTTTGATAAACTCAAGTACAGAACTGATAAAGATGGACATACAACTTTAGATGTATTCAACTTTTTTGTTTTCAAGATTACTGGAGTTTTGAGAAAATTGTTTATGGTTTGCAGGGAGACTTGTTGTATTTGGCTTTTTACTAGCTGTACATTTATGGATCTTGTTTCATTGCATGCTTTCTAGAGGCCATTTTTCCATCTTCGCATTTCTCAATATGTATGTCTGGTTTTTTAATTTGGTCAAAATGCGCTTACTTATCTGAGACGTATTTGTTTATGCCTGTGCCATTTTTCTTCTGTTTCTTGTTCGTTACTTGCATGTGTATAAAGTGGTCTTGACTTCACCAAATGATGTTACCCAATTTTTGTATGAAATTTTCATTTGTTTGAATAACAAATTTCCTTTATATCCACTCTTTCAGGGTGTCATGAAAAGGCATAATTTTGCGGGCATGCCAGCATCCCATGGTGCATCCTTATCGCATCGAAGTGGTGGTTCCACAGGTCAAAGGGATGCTCCTGGAAAGGTGAGTGGGACTCCTGAATGTTGTGTCTTTCTAAATAAACCATTGACTATTTGTTTTTTTAATGTAGGAACAAGAACAACACATCCCTCATTTCGGTTCTTTAAATCATTTTGCGTATAGATTTCTCTTTTTGATACAGTAGGTTTTTTCCTGTTATTTCTCAGGTATTTAAAGGTAAAAAGATGGCTGGGCGAATGGGTGGGAAGCAGAGAACAGTGAAAAATGTATGGGTTTACAAAATAGACCCTGCAAGGAATTTGATCTGGGTTCAAGGACAGGTATATATAATTTATATATATTTCAATTTTTCTGTGTGTTTTCCCTTAAGATTTAAAATGGAGAATTGTAATTGAAGGGAAAGGACTATTTTTTTAGAACAGTAATCATTGATCTTTGTTTTATTGAGGAAAAAAATGCCCCACCTAATTGTCATTTAAAGTAATGCAATCAAAAAAGTATATGGAGAAGTTAGAAATAATGTCGACAATGTTATGATCCTTATTTCATCTAAGAAGTTGGTTGCTAATACGGTAGAACACAGTGGTGTAATGCTATTCATGTAACCGATCCCAAATAGTGGATAAGGCCCTCTTTATTATTTTTGTTGTTGTGGTTTTATGATACATAAATCAAAACAAATTTGATTAATTGGTATTGGTTGCATGAATAGCATTATATTATTGTGTTCCACATTTTTTCAATTTTTTCCTTATAATTTTTTGTAATTGATGTTGGTCCTTAAAGCTTATCTTGTAAAATCTTGAGAGTGCCAAATAGAATTAATTGTTTTCTCTGTAATGAGATCAGTGGAAAATATTGTCTGATCTCAGAGTTTGATTTATATGTGCCCTTAACAGGTACCAGGAGCTGAAGGGAACTTTGTTTTCATGAAAGACGCAGTCTATAGAAAACCGGATGAATCACTCCTTCCCTTCCCAACTTACTTTGCTCCTGAAGATGAAGATGCAGCAAGCTTGGAGCCTCTGGTTGCTGATCTTGGTGACGTGGATCCATTTATGGTTACTGACTAAAGCACAAAAAGCTTCTTTTTTCCATATTGAGATTGATTTGTTTTGAATTGTGAGATTTTGCGGGAATGAATTGAGGATGACTTTGACCCTTTTTTCCTGGGGTTATATCATTGGATGCTTTAGAACATGCAGTGCGCTTTTACCCCCATGATCTTCAAGTTAACCCTCTTTGAACATTCATTTAATGAATCCTTTTTTGAAATAAGTGGGAACTTGGTTGACACCCTGGACATGATATGAGATGAGGTCATTGTTGAGTTTGATGCTGTGATCAGAGTCTGTTATTTATTTAGTGGTTGTTGAAAGATACCATAAATTTGGATTTGCAATGGTTCTGTTCTGGGGAGCCCTTTTTTGTTGGGACAAAGTCCTCATGAGTTTCCTAAGATCAGCTATAACGACATTCTGAGAACCAGGATTTGAAATCCACCTAGAGAATTGTTTTTTATTTTTTATGATAATAAAAAACTGAAATTCATTGATTCCCAAGAATCATACAAAGGTAAGTCAAAGTCTAGCTTTCTTCATTTATATCGGCCCCTTGTCTAAAAGGTGGAAGTTAATTAAGGATACAAAAGTTATTTTCTTTTGTGTGAGATTATTTAGTGAATTAGGTTCTCATTTGGTGTGTAGTATGTGATGGGCATCTGAGTGTTCATGGTCAAGATGAGATAGAGTTGGAAAAATGGGCCAATTTGCCTGCAGTTCCACGGGTTGGGATTTTCTCAACCCTAACCTACAATGCGGGTTAGCCCGCACTTCCACGGGTTGTAAATTTATTAAAGTTTATATACAAAAATATTAAATCATCTTCAAGTAATCAATATATAATAATATATTATAAAGAAAGAGAGAGATTAACAATTTTTTCTCTTTAAAATTAGAAAGTATTAAGGTAGAAGTATAAGATTTATAGTGTTTATAATATAAAAATTTTTAAAAAATATTATGCGGGCCAACCCGTTGGCCAGGCAGTATGGGCCTGTGTAGCCTGCACCCCTAATCATGTCCCAACCTGTGTGTTCTTGGGTTAAACTCGTGGGTTTAACTCGTTTTCCCATCTCTGATGAAAAATTGAAACTGTTAAATATGGTACCAATGTTAGTCATTTTATTTTTGTTAATTTATAATTTTTCTAAATGATAAATTTATTCTTTGTAGGAAGTGACAGATAATAAAAGCATGTTATAAAATATAAAAAAAAATTATATTTGGACAGCATTAAATTAATTTAGACCGTTTAGATTGGTGATGAGCATAAAACGAGCAATCTTTGTCTGTGTTCAAAAGTATACAAAGATTAATGGAAGCAAATCAGGAGTGGGCCTCACTGGTAGGTTGGATTATGTCTACTATTCCAGCGTATATGATGCAGACCTTGTCTCTCTTGGCGTGATTGTTTTTGAAAGATGAATGGTGTCTCTTGAAGTCTAAAATTTGATAATCTGACTCTGCCTCTTTTTGACAACAAGTGCAAGTAACCAAATTAAATAGCAATGCTTCAGAGTTGAAGCCTGATCGATCATGAGGGCTGTTTCCTCCTTCATAGTATTAAAAAAAAGGGAGAACTTTATTTGAGAACCAAATAAGTAAATTAATTTCAGTCAAATATCAAAATATTCTGAAATTTCAGTCAAAGCCTAAGATACAAAATGAAAATAAGTTTTTTGGGTAAAAAAATAATAATGCTTTTTATTTAATGAATAAGTGAAATCTCCTTATGAACATGTGTATAACTTTTCGTAAACAAATAAAATCTTCATATAAACAAGTGTATAGTTTTGACAACTGGAAATCAATTAACGTGTTGTTTATATGAGGATTATACTTATTTAAAAGGAGTTGTAAATTTGTTTATATGAGTATTTCACTTATTCATGTGATAAAGAACATTATTTTCTTTTTAATTATATCAACAAACTTTCTTGTTCAATTGCACTTCAAAATGGCCATTCCTAGGTTGTAATCGCACTTTTTAATTATAAACAAGAATCATACAAATATGTATTGATATTATTTTCGTCTTCTCCAGTCTCTAATATTATTGCATGGGGTGAATTGAATGAATGGACAAAATGGTGTTGGGATTAATATATATCATGAACCCAGTTGGCAAGACAATGAATGCAAATAATAAAGACGGAAGTGGCGAGGTGGACAATTTTTGTATGATTCTTCAAAGATTGGGGCAGCTAGCACATACAGCACCTCTTTTTTGCTTTCTTCCAATTCCAATTCCAATTCCCGCCCTTCCATTTTAGAATTATTGATACCATTAACAGCTCTACTAGCTCTCTTGACAAGTATCTATTTGATCAAAACAACTTCATGAAATCGCAGTGATAACAGCCAAAGGCCAAAGGAACTTGGTATTTACAAGAAGAGTGCCAACAGAGGATTGTCCACTGTGGCATAAAACCAGAAAACATCCTCTTGGACAACAACTTCCATCCTAAATTATAGTTGCTGACTTTGGTCTACCTAAGCTTTGCAATACGGAAAATACTCATATTTCCATGACTGGAGGCAGAGGAACCCCAGGTTCTTTGGATGCCATTTCCAATAACTCACGAGTGCGGTGTTTAAAGTTTTGGAATGTTGTGAGTCAAAATTATAGGCAGGAGAAAAAACCTAGAAACACCTTGCAGAAGAAGGTAAAGGGTGGTTTCTAAGATGGGTTTGGATAAAATTTGATAGTGGAGAATTGTTCTCTTAGTTTAGTGACATTGTTACTATATTATGCTTTAGTTTGATTAGGATGCTGTTCATATAGTGTGGTGAGATTCCAATCAATTACACTAGCAGACCTTTGGGTTATGACTCAGTTCTAGAAAAAGGCTTGCATGAAAAGTCAAGTACGATATGTGCATATGTTTTTCCTTTGATTTTTCCGGTTGGTATTGTTTCAATCAGAAAATCCCATGAAATATAATCAAATTATTTTTGTAACATTTTCTACTTCATTGCAGAGGGATGAGCAGACAGTAAAGGGGTTTACAAACCCATAACCACAAATCCTTCAATTTTCTGACACTTGACTCATTCTGGCTTTCTTCCCATCTTCAAATAATTGCACATGTTGCTGTAGAAGCAGCTTCTTTGATACCCAAAGATGTCTGGAAGAGATCATCAATCTTCATTTCCTCCTTCTTCTTCCTCATCATCTAGCAGACTATATCACACATACACACACCAGAAACCAACAACTCTATGCTTTATTGTCACCATTTATAATTTTTGTACTGAACACACATGAAAAGGCAGTCTCAACGAGCTCCAATTATGCCGAGCATAAAAAATAACCATGAAACGTTGTCTCTTTATATAATATACGTGAAGAAGATAATTAAGTTTCGCCATCAAATATTTCTTCTGGAGTACTAGTAGGTCCTAAGTTGGTACGCTGCTGCTTAACTTGAGCCATCTTTTCAAAGTCACTTGGAGTGAGTGACCAATCAAATATCTCCAAGTTCTGCTTCATCCTCTCTTTGTTATAGCTCTTCACCACAAAACTCACTCCTTCCTCATACAACCATCTCAGGCATACCTATTATATTCAACCACAAAAATCAGAACTTGATCAATGGTATATGATCGCAGAGAGTTAGTTATTAATTACCATTCCAATTCTGAATTAGCTAGCTAGGAGTACGTACCTGTGCAACAGATTTTCCACGAGTCTCAGCGATCTCATTCAGCAATTCGTTGCCCATTACATTATTTGTGCCCCAACTCGATCCCTTGGCTCCCAAAGGAGAATATGCAATGAAGATTATACCCTTTTCTTTGCACTATTCTCTTAGCTTCTTCTGTTGCCAACCAGGATTCATCTCCACCTGTATCAGTTGTAGGTACTTGATTATATAATGATTACCAAACAACAATTATCTGCCTCTGTATATAAGAATCACTTTGAACTGAAATAATACTTGATTGACAGAAGGAGTGTTGCGGAAGCCTAATTTATAGAGCGTAACCGATTATACTAATAAATTACACTACTAGAAAATATTCTAGATGTAATTTAATAATATAATAAGCTACAACTACTATACCTAATAACAGCTAGAAAATAGGCAGAACAATAATAAAAGGAAACACTCAAATATTTATAAATTATTTCTACTCAAAATAATTTATACAAAAACAATAATACAAAGAGAGGAAGAGAATCAAATTGCCTTATATGATCAAGAGGCAAATGATTTTGAGGTGTATTGCAAATGGGGGGAGGGGTTCCTTTATATACAAAATTTCTGCCCCCTCCCACTGAAAACTAAGCGATGTGGGACTTCTCCCACAGTTCAACAAACACTTCAGCTAAATGGTTTTTTATGCTTCTTCTCATTTCTTTTTTCCGTTTTGTTAATGATCAAGTTCATCTATTTTGTTATTTCCTTGTGATAACATAGACATATTGAAATAATGCAAGTTACGTTTTGTTAATAATCAAGTACTAACTGGTAATAACACAGACATATATATTGAAATAATGCAATGATGACAGTGAAAGCATGTCAAGTACTAATTAACTGCCTCTTTACCTTTTTTAAATCAAGTACTCATCATGTCATATTGAACTCGAGGACAATCCTGATCAAAACCAGGATTTCATTCTGTAGAGAAATCAAAGAATCGGATTAATTATAAAAACGCGAAAACGGTGAGTGCAGGTGGTGCGAAAGCCAGCCCATCTGTTCCTGGACGAGATTGGGGTTGAGTACGATGAGCAGGACAACTACGTTGTGATCAAGCACGCCGCTCTGTTCACATCCACCATCATGAGCAAGCTGCTGGCCCGGCCCAACGTGAAGCTGTTCAACGCCGTGGTGGCGGAGGACCTGATCGTCAAGAACGGTAGAGTGGGCGGTGTTGTCACCAACTGGGCCCTGGTATCCATGAACCACGACACCCAGTCCTGCATGGATCCCAATGTGATGGAGGCTAAGGTGGTGGTCAGCTCTTGCGGTCACGACGGCCCTTTTGGAGCAACCGGCGTCAAGAGGCTCAAGAGCATTGGGTTGATTGATAGCGTTCCCGGAATGAAGGCTCTGGACATGAACACCGCTGAAGACGCCATTGTTAAGCTGACGAGGGAGATCGTTCCAGGCATGATCGTTACTGGAATGGAAGTCGCTGAGATTGACGGTGCCCCAAGAATGGTACGTATCTGAGGACTAAATTGAAGTGAGTGATTGAAATAATTAATGGTGAGTGATAATGATGATGATGATATCGCAGGGTCCGACATTTGGAGCGATGATGTTATCGGGGCAGAAGGCAGCTCACCTGGCGTTGAGGTCGCTGGGGCTTCCAAATGCAGTGGTCCACTCCTATGTGGGAAGTATTCACCCAGAGCTTATGCTGGCTGCTGCAGATTCTGCTGATATGGCTGATGCTTGAAATATAATGCTAGCTATTTTCATTATTAATGAGTGGTTATCAAGGATTGTTAAATTAATGTAATTAGTTTTTTTAATACTTTTTAAAAAAAGTTAATTGAATTTTATAACTAGTATATAAATAAGCTTTTGTAGTGTTCAAATGGATGGTTGGCGGAATTTGCTTTGCTTGGAGTTCTGCTAATAAAATCAATTTGTGTATGCTGAATCTGTCCCCCTCTTCTACTTTTGTCCCGCCCTGAATCAGGATTATTATCCCCATCCCTTCCGTGGCTGAAAAAAAAGAACTTGTTGATCATTAAGAAAATTAAAGAAACAATAATTTCTATTTCAAACTTCAAAGTGTTCAGATTTTAATTTGTTAGATACTCACTTTTTAAATCCTGATTCAAATAAGTAATTAATGGAATAGACCTAGGTGGCTTCAAAAAAATTAAATTGACAAATTTAACATTGACACGCTGATAAAATAATAAATTATTTGACGTGCTTTATTAATTTAGTTCATTTAATACATTTCTAAGAGGAAAATTTTCATATCTTTGACTTCCCCCAAGCTCCATGCCCAATTTTTTTCCAATTTTTTTAAAAGAGAAAAGTATCATTTTTGCTCTGACAGTTTTGATTAAAGAGCAATAAAAGTTTTTTTTGGAGTTAACAAAATATAGCAATTTCACCCTCCCAATTAGAAGAGTTAAATTTGACTGTTTGTTTGACTTAATTGGCACACTCAACAATGCCACCTCATCATCTGTAGCCACGTAACCCAATTCACTTCCTCCCCACTCCCTCCTTACAACCAGCGGCTTCTTCTTCGAAGGTGAACACTTTAGCAACACGCTTATAACTATTCATTCTTGTAACTCAAAGGGCAGGAAATTGAATCAAGCCAACACCATCACTGCACCACCATATTTCACAGAGACAAAAAACAACACAACAAGCCAACAACCTTAAATTACACTGAAGCACAATAAACAAAAATGACACTTATCTAAAACACTTACATCCCTTGGTTTCTAAGCAGTATATTAATTTGGGTCGCAGCAAACTCCATGCAATTTAAATACGGCTTCCCTTTTAGATTTGGATCCCTGTAGCCAACAGAGGCACATATTAAAGAAATGCAGAAGCAAGGCCCACAGAATAACTAGAGAGTAGAGACGGTAATTAAAACGCAAATTTACAGAATATTAAACACTCCAAAACATTCCTTTCTACACATCCAATGTTTGACAAAAACCAAAGAGGAAACAATCGAGACAGAAATTCAAACACAAGTGATTAGCTTAGAGAAAAATAAGGCTTACAGATCCGGAAGTTGAAGTTCTAATAGAAATCCTAGTAAATCTGAGTTTGCGAGTAGGGTAGACTTTGTTCTCACTTCTCTGCAAGGGGCCTTATCTAAGTCATCCAGAGTTTGAAACAAGAGTGTCCTTCGTCTTTCGCTGGTCATTTGCTTTCTATAACTATTAATTCTAAAACTTTGGTTCAGTGAAAACTTCCAATCACAAACACATAGCCTTATCATTAAAAACACAGCCATTCGAATCTTTATTTATTTTTTTGGCTAATAGCCATTTGAATCGAAAGTCAAAACACCGAAAGAAACAAATTTTGGATCGAAAGCAATATTTATGAGGAATTTCAGGGATGACCATCCATAACCATAAGGGAGACCAAAATGCAGAACACTTGGGAAGAAATACTCAAGATTCACTTCAAATTTTCAGATCTAGTATTATCGGACCCTAAAACGCAGATCTGGTGAAAAGGTAGTTATTGACAATGCCTGGGAAGCACTCATCCATGTCGACGCCAAGACGAATTGTGGAAGGTGGGGTAAGGGAATGAAGAGGATAACGCCCAGAAGAAGGGTAAGAGTTGCAAACAAAGAGTTTAGAGATTTTGGAGTTTGAAGGGGAGAGAGGGGAGTGGGAGAGGAAGGGCGAAGGTAGTTCCATGAGAAAAAGACATAGTATTGAGGGGGAGAGAGAGAAAGAGAGAGGAAGGGGTTGCCATGGTGATGACCTGTCTCTAAATGATGAGATGGCATTGCTGAGTGTGACAATTAAGTCAAACAAACCGCCAAATTTGTTGGAAGGGTGAAATTGTTAGGTTTTGTTAACTTCGTAAAAAAACTCTTCAAAAAATTTCTGGGTACCTAATGCTCTTCAAACAAAACTTTTAGAGTAAAATAGTGCTTTACCCAAAAAAACATATAATTAAGACCTGTTTGGATGTGGCTTATGATAAGTGACTTATTTTTTTAATGAGCTTATAATAAGTGGCTTCAGAAAAATAAGTGACTTATCAGAAGTTGTTATATTTGGATGTGACTTTGTAAAAGTGACTTTTTTTTTATGAAATATGTTTGAATGATAATAGAAAAGTGACTTATGATGAAATTTTTAAAAGAATTTTTTTATTTAAAAATAAGTAAGAGATGTCTAACATCCCAAATTTTTATTCATCAGATTCCCTAAGTATATGAAAAGATAAGGGAAATAAAATAATCAATTTTGATGTAACAATCATAGATAAAGTGAGTTTTGGCTAATTTTTATAATGAGATTGTCGGCAATCTTATTGTATAT
>JBAGKO010000011.1:23532085-23547321 GCA_037177275.1 Acacia concinna | reverse complement strand
GGAAAAACCAAGAGGAGAAGCTCAAATCTTCAATTCCTAGCTCAATCTCCACCTTAATCTTCAAACCCTAGCTTAGATAAGCTCCACAATGCTCCAAAGAAACCCTATAAGTGTGAAGAATGGTGTTTTGGTCGAGCAAGGGGCTATTTATAACATTCTGGTATGACTGACAGCCAAAATGCACAGCTGCATTAATTAGGTGTTGGTTGCTGATAGAAAGTTTTTGGCTGCGGCAAAAAATTTACACTGAATTTCTTGGCCGCGGCTAAAAACCTTCAGACTTGAAAATTCTGACTGATCTTCTGCTGCTTCCTTTGTCATATTTCCTTACTTTTTCCACTCTTTATACATTGACATGAGCTTGAGACGGACTTCCTTCATGATTCCAAAAATTGATCCTATCACATACAAAACTTAATTAAAACAAAAGATTTAAATAGAGTCAAAATAACAACAAATTTGATCATTTGTCCTAATTATTCACAATGCCCACTTTCCTCCTACATGTGATCTTTAATATGCATAAAGTTACCAAAAGGAGCAAGAATTTAGAGGTAAATATGTCATTTTGACATGAATTTTGCGGAGTTAACAATAATGAAGAAATGAATTTTCAGTTGGACAACTTTGATGGAATAAGCCTTCAAGAACAAAAAAAGATAATTGATTTTCGATCAAAAGCAAGTCTTCGAATATATCAAGTTTTCTCCATGAGTCACTTTTATCAGAGTCATTACTACTTGACTGTTCAATGAAAATATCATGAAAATACTTAATAATGAAACATGCATCAGTCAGAATCATACTTGTGAAGTCATTGCTGCCCATCTTTATGGTCTCCGAATAACAACGTTTTGATTCTATCTTCTTTGTCTTTCAGGAATTTAACATAATCATCTAATGATTTCTCTTGGCTCCTCTTGAGAAATTTGTGGAGGTACCACAATTTTAATTCGTCATTTGGTTCTAGCCTTTGGTTTCCATGGTGAGATGGGCCAATGGAAACAAAGATAGGTGTGTAGGCTGCTTCATTTACCTTTCTAATGCGAGGTGGCACTTTGTAGATGCAACATGATGGAAAGGGAGGATCCATGGAGCTTATCTCTTCTAACGTGGCTTTCAAGTTTGAAAACGAAGCATCCTCTTTCATCTTTCGATGCATCTGTAATACATTCAAAGTATCAATTTTCAAGCTCAACAATGAAGCACCCTCTTGCATTAATTACATCTGTGATACATTTCAAAAGTATCAATCTTATGATGTTATTAACTTACTAATTAGATCCAAAAAAAGATGTTTCGTTTGACCTAATCAATCAACTTTCTTTGGTCCACAGAATAAAGATATTCATAACAAGCTAAAAAGAATGCAAAGTACATTAACTGTACTGACGACTTTTTGTTTACAAATCAACTTGACATTTTCATCCACTCAAACAAGCATCTAAGTTACAGAATTTTAGAATGGAACAATAAAAAATTAGAAAAAAACACCACACATATTTTAAAGTTAATTTGCAAGACAAGGTTGATTGGAGACATATTCATTACAGGAGAAACAAGAGAAGAAACGGTGAAAGAATAAAGAGATAATTGCACTTATGCTTTTATGAATTTAATTAGCAAAAATAAATTTTAACACTTCTGAATGAGTTTTAACATGGAAAACTAACTCAGCATGTGTTTTTATTGCAACCTTGTTGCAAAGATCGATGCCCTTCATTTATCATTATCATGCACATAGATGAACTCTTATGTTGGTTTTGTTTCTCCTCAACACTGCGACCTTTACGAACAAAATCAATTTTGAATTTTGAATCAGAAGAGTAGTGCAGTAGTAATATTATATATAGTAAATGCATATTTTTAGTGGAAATGGACAAATAAATTAAAAACACATTAAATATATTAAATCATAATCTGGCAAAAATATTACTATCATCACAAGCTACAGCTGGCTCACATCATATTACTCCGCCCCGCTAGCTGCCACATTGTTTATTATCATGAAGTGACTCAAACAGAAACTTTTTTCTCTAATTCTGATTGAGAAATGTGAGGAATTAATGGAAGAGGAAAAACATACATGAGATTCAAAGTTAGCAAAGAAAAATTAGTTGATTCCAGGCATACAGATATTATAAGAGAAAATTAACCATATGCTTTGATTGATGTGGCCAGCAGGAATCTGAAGTATACAGATAATCCCCAAATTACACTGTATCCTTGTTTTCTCCATCGAACCGCAACCTCATTCTAATTTATACACCAAAAATTGAATAATTCTTTTACAAGGTTGTTTAGAATCTCCTCTTTTAATTATCTTGTTTCACTACTACAAAAACAGCATTTTGTGGCACTCAATTTTACAAATTTGTGGCGCTTAAAAAATGCCATAACTGATTACGCCACTATAAGTTCCTGTGACACTTTTTAAAGAAAAAAAGCGCCATAGGAGTTCTAATTTTTTTTTTAAAAAATAGACTTTAGGTGGCGTTCTCTTAAAAGAGCGCCACCTAAACTCTTTTTTTTTAAAAAAAAAAACTCCTTTTGATTCTTCTTTTTTAAATATTACAAGGGGAAACCCTATGAAGAACTACCCATAATCATCAAAGTGTGTACAATCAGCCTGCAGTAAATCCTTCAATACAACATGAGGGTTATTCATATGATGAAAGCCAGGAACAAGAGAACAAGAAGAGTGGAATTCCAACCTAACCATAAAACATGAAAAAATATATTAAAAATTAGTTAAGAAAAAAAATTATGTGGCACAAGAGAACAAGAAGAAAATCATAAGAACAAATATACAAGATAACAGATCATATAAGAGAAGAAGAGAATATGTGAAAACAAAAATAAAAAAAATCCAGAAAAAGAAACAAAGTCGGAAATGTTCGACATACCTTTTTAGTGGAGATCCATATGAAGAATAAGTAATAGTGAACCTCAAACTCTAATGGAGGTAGAACCATGGGACTGAGAGAAATAAAGAAAGAAGGAACAGAAACGAAGAAGACACTGAGAGAAAAAGAAGAGACGAAGTTAAAATAAGAGAGTAAAAAAAAATAAGTGGGAGAAAAAATACGGGAGGGAAATGAAATTTCTATCTATTGTGGCGCTTGTTTAAAAAAACGCCACAAAAAATAACATATATCAATAAAAAAAAACTCCCTATTGGGGGCTCATTTGAATGAGCGCCCCAATAAGGGTTTTTTTTCTTAAAGATGCGTGAAAGATGTTTTTTCTTTTTATTTTTTAATGATATATATTGATTTCCTGTGCATTTTTTTAAACAAGCACTACAATTACTTTTTTTTTTGGTAATGTCATACAAAAAATATTTAATTAAAGCTGTGGCGTTTTTTTAAGAGGTGCTACAATATGTGCGTCACTTTTTGCTCTTTTTGTAGTAGTGATAGCATGATATTTATACTACATTCGGTTCTAATTATAAGAACTAGTTGACTCTTTTAGCTTCCTTAATCTCTTTCAAAAAAATCAACTGGGTCTTATAATTAGGAATGGAGGGAGTCTTATTACATGTAAATATATTATGATATTTATACTATCTCTGGTTCTAATTATAAGACCCAATTAAATTTTTTTAGATAAGTCAATGAAGCAAAATAGGTTAGTTAATTATATCATAAGTTATGTTTTATCATATTATATATTTGTTCATGAGTTAAGAAAAATAGTTTAAAAAATTGATAACTTTTAATACGTTAAAATAAGGTAATTAGCTTTCTTAGGATTCTTTAAAAAATTAACCGAGTCTTATAATTAAGACTAGAAGAAATATTTATAATAGGGAAAAAACAAACCATGAACAGTGCCACCGATCATACCCAAAAGCATCATTTAGGGTGCTTATGAAATGCAGTACGATTTCACCAATTGCACCAATTGCCACGATATGTCTCACCAAATTCCCAAACATGCGAAAAAAAAATTTCAATTGCAATATGAGCATATCGTGACAAATGGTAGGCCAAATACATGCAAGTCAAATAGATCTTACATAAGGACAACCCAAAGGACATAACCTTGCTGAGAACAAATGATGATCATTCAAAATATCTGAAACATGAATTGCCTTGTTTATTAAGCTTCCAGATGAAAAGTAAATTCTTAAATGGAAGGGACATAGACCAAAGAAATTTCAAAACATGTTTACATTCCGGAAGTTAGAAAGAGAGCACTTTCCAAACATAGTAGAAAAACATCATTTACTCAATATTCACCTCATGAGTTCCCTAACCAAATGAAACAATCCTCCCTTATTGAAAAAGGAAGAGCAATTCTGGCTATTGGAGTATAGATTGAAGATAAGACATCTATGCGGTATAAGATCTGAAACGTGGTTAAAATTCAACCTGGATTCACAAACTTGATGCGTAAGCTACTAGTGGTTTATAATTTCATTTTTATATTTTGTAAAACTTAAAAAAAAAATCAACCTCTGGTGATTAGGTGGTTGATAGATGATATGAGGTTTGCATTTTAGAACTTTGTTTTGTTTCATGAAGTAAACCAAAGTTCCGAAGATTGGCCACAAATATTTTAATATTAGCTGCACATAAAGTACGTACACCATAATCTAATATTCTCCCAGCTCTTGAAATATTTTTTGGTTTATATTTCTCTTGTAGAACACTCAAGAATTCATTGATCTGATTGAAATGGAAGTCTCAAGAATCGAGGGAAATAATCAGTACATGGAAATAATTAAGTTTCGCCATCAAATATATCTTGAGGACAAGTCGTAGGTCCTAAGTTCATACGCTGCTGCTTCACTTGAGCTATCTTTTCAGTCACTTGGATTGAGTGGCCAATCAAATATTCAAGTTCTGCTTCATCCTCTCTTTGTTATAACTCTTCACCACAAAACTCACTCCTTCCTCGTACAACCATCTCAGGCATACCTATTATATTCCACCACCAAAATTATCACATAGTTACCATTCCAATTCTGCCGAAACAAACTCCAACTTAAAAATACTCCCTCTTACGCTAAATATAAGACATGATCTCTCTGAGTCCATATCATTAGATATTATATATCAGTTTATAAATTACCTAAAATAATTTAAAGAAGAATATAAAAGATAAAATATTAAGAAAGGTTTTAAATCTAAGACCAAAATTCACTCCCAAACTAAATTTTATATTTTAGAACCGGAGGTAGTATGAAATTTGAGTACTTGATCAACAGATTTGCCACGAGCCCCCGCAATCTCATTGAGCAATTCATTGTAGCTCCCAAAGGAGAATATGCAATGACGATTCTACCCTTTGCTTTGCAGTATTCTATTAGCTTCTTCTGTTGCCAACAAGGATTCGTCTCTAACTGTATCAGTTGTACATAGTTTATTGTATAATGATTACCAAAAGTTACTTCTTAGTGCTAAAGAATTACTTTGAAGCAAAGAACATATAATACTTGGTTGACAGAAGAAGGAATAGTAGCAAAAGAGAGGTGATTTTAAAGCTTCTTGGTGGAGAAATTGCTGACTCCAATGGATTTTGAGTCCCATGTTCTTGCATTCTTCCATTTCTGCCCACACTCCCTTCATATCAAATGGAACCACCTCGTTTTCGTCGAATGGGAATTTCAAATTCCCAGGCTTAGCACTGAGGGGAAAGTGGACCAAATACAGATCCAAATATTCTAATCTCAGACGCCTGCATTCATCACTAATGGTATTCTTGAGTAGCCTTAAGAAGTAGTAATTAATTTTCTGACCCAAGTGATCTCTTTAAAGCAGGAATGACATGACTTGGATGATTATCACTGACCAAAGCTCAGAAGTGATGAAGAGCTGGTCTCTTGACTTAGCAAGGCCAAGTTGAAGCGCTTCATCTATGGCTTCTCCTACAAACTCTTCTGATCCATATACTGAGGCTGTTTCTATATGTCTGTATCCGAGTTTGATAGCCTCTATCACTGCCCCTTTGGTGGTATCTTTCCCTTGTGAGTCAGCCGCCGTGCCCAGGCCAATCACCAGCATGCTGCAGCCGCCGGAGAGAGCTACATGAGGGATTCTTACTGCACACATGGCTAGACTGTACATCTTGTTTATACTCAAAGTGGTGCATATGTATGTATATACGTTTATATATAGGAGTGAGAGACTTGGGAAAAACATTTTGTTTGAGAGTTCATCAAGAAAGAAGTCAAGTTGTGGTGTAGTGCTAATTGGATTGAACTAGTGCTACGTCCCTAAAGGGGTCTCATAATTGAGCCAAAATCCATAACAGATTCTACTTTTCTACTTTACTTCTCTTGGGAAATGCATTTATTTTAGATGATTTAGTGCAAATGAATAATTCTTCTTAATCATTGTGCCTTCACTTTCATTATATGTTGTCCCTGTTTAGTGTGAACGCTAACATGCCTGCATAACTACTTTGATACAAGCTTTGGATTATGTCATTTGTGAGTGTCTGCCGATGATGAAAGTTTAACTTGGTCCACTTAACTTCATTTTCTTCTCTAAAATTTTCACGTGATTCATGAAATTATGCTATGAATGGGCCTTATGTTTACATGGACAAAGCATAGTGTCACAATCATATACATCTTAATCAACATACCAATTCACATTTCCCCGATCACGGTTGATTTGCACTTTCTAAAGAGGAAGGAAAAAACAAGAAAGAAAGAAAGCACTAACTGTCCTAAAGAGGAGGATATACTCTGTTTTTATCCTTAATATGAATTGAGGACCTAGGAATCTTATCTTGTCTGGGCCTTGTTCTTTCATCCAGATTGATTATTTAAAGTTAGGGGTTTGATAGTTTATTCACAAGAACACATAATTATAAGACACATGTAGGAATCTGCAAGTTAAATATGCGTATATACAAGAGACGTAGTAATTTGTAAGACTGCTTCAGTTATGTACAAGACAAGAGACATTTTTAAGAACACATGCTATTTACATGATACATGTGAAAATTTACAAGTTAAATATATTTATTTACAAGATAAATAAGTAAACTAACAAGACTATCTTAGCCATATATAAGACAAGGGACATATTCATAAGAACACATGCTATTTACAAGACAAATATGCCTATTTAAATGACACGTGAGAATTTTCAGGATCATATCGGCCATGTACAAGGGCATAAATGTCTTTTCAACAAAAAAATTATTTCAGTTCACTCCTAAGGTGCAATAATGAAGTTTCAGAAAATTTTAAAGCTGTTTGATATTATATATCTATAATATAATAGTAGGGTGCAGTAAAAATTTCCTAATTAAGTAACCAGGGTTTTATAGCACCATTGACCAGAAGGTTCTGTACAGTCTTCACTCTTTTCTCTTTCGTCTTCAGTTTTTAAATATCCTGTAAATAAAAGTGCTCGCATCAGGGGGCCATTTAGTTTATTTTTTGGGTTGAAAAGCATTTGTCCTTGAAATATTCTCTTAAAATTAAAATGTTATTTACGCTTAATATGAATAAAGGAGTTAGGACTGTTGTCTTCTTTAGGATTGATTAGTTTAAATTTTACAGTTTGTTAGTTTATATCTTAAGATTAAAACGCAACAACCAAGCGATTGAATCAGTTTTTTAATATGACAAACCAATAATTGTTTTCCTACCTATATTTAATGTCTAATAATACCTTAAACATGATTGTCTCTAACATAAAGATATATATGTCTGTTAAAAAATAAATTTTGATATTGGAAACGTAACTAGACAACTAAATTAGCAAATCAAGATGTCATCAATAGCTTTGTAACCTAATTTTATGTAAGCTTGCTCATATATAATGTTCATCTCACTTGTAATATCATATTGTCTCCATACCCTTTGCTAATTGTTTTTCACTTTTGTGTAGTCAGGTGCGTAACAACTTCTCCACATACTTGCGACTCTTAGACCCTATATTCCCCCGGACCATACTTTTCTAAAATATTTATAATAAAATATATTTATGTTAGTGTTATAAGAACGAGTTAATGATTATGTGAAATAAATTTTCTTTCAAATCTTATTTAAAAGATGTTCAAGCGTAATGTCTTAAAATTTTGAAATTTGTCTACAGTAATTTTATAGCCACAATCAATCTTCACACGTCCTTGACCCTGAAGATGAAGTAAAAGAGACAAATTAATAAAGGATAATTTGAAGTTAAGCTTTGCACTTACCTATAGTTATAGAACCCTACTGCAAAGTTCCCCTTTTGTTCAGTTATGCTGTAATATTAAACCCTCTTAGTTTTTGTTTATTTTCTATTTTAAAACTGCAGTTTGCGTTAGCTGAAATAAAATTTCTCTCCATGTTTACTTTAAAATCCGTAAAAACTATTTTTATACGTAAAACAGACATTTAATGTATAAAATCTCTTCTCCGAAACTGAAACTAATGCTCTACATGTCTTATTTTTTGCTCCTGATTTAAAATACTATTTATCAGCCGACCACCAATTTTTTACAATATTTTATCCCATTTTGGGCTCCGGGCCATTATCTAATTGTCACACCATGCTACAATCTGACCGTCACGTGAATACATGTATTTCTACTATTTCTAAAAAGGTGTGCCTTTATTTAAAAGATTAAAAAATTACACTCCTTGCCATCCGTGGTCGCTATCCCTGTCCCCCATGCGCGTCATTGTTCTCTCATTCAATATCATCATCATGGTCATCCCTCTCTTACGATCAATATTTTATGTTATATATATTTTTTTATATTTATGTCATGTATCATCTTCTAAAAATAAAATGAATGTAATTTTAATAAAATTTAAAAAATCTGCAATAACGATGGGTATGAGATATGTAGATAAATATTAAAATTATGAGAGAAATTTATAATAAATCACATAATAAACAAATGATAATGATTAAAATTAGCAAAAAAATAGTAATGATATACTCCCTCCAATCCTAATTAAAAGAGCTTTTTAGAGAATTCTAAAAAAGTCTTAAAAAAATTAATTACATTACTTAATCATACGTATATTATATTTTATTACATTATATATTAGTTCATAAGTCAAACAACATAATTTAAAGAAAAAAGATAAATTTTAATATCTTAAAGTAATATAATTAACTTTTTTAAGACTTTCCTAAAATTCTTCAAAAGACCCTTATAATTAGAACATGAAGGAATACGTAGTTATTGATGATATGGATATAATGATATGGACATAGGATTACAAGAACCAAATACTAAAATATTAATTTCAAAATACTAAAATGCTTCTAACTCAGCCTCCTATATTTCTTCTCACCTTCTCAATTCTAAAATTAACTATTGGTTGAAAATAATTATTGCAAGAAAAAAAATAATAACATGTAGATAAATAATCATAGTATGAACAAATGATAATAATTATTGCAAGAAAAAATTTCTAAGAAATTTTATACCTTAAATCCACGCAATCTTTAGTTGAAAATATATAGTTTTAAAAAATTTGCAATTCTTTTATAATTTAATTTAGAATGCTTAGGTCATAGTACATAATAATCATAGTATGAACAAATGATAATAATTATTGCAAGAAAAAAATAATGACATGTAGATAAATATTAAAATTAATTATTGAAATGAAGTTTGAAAAGAAGGATATGGTAATGGGAATATGGAGGGGTTGGGTTTTCTTTTAGTTTTTAGTTTTTAATTTTAATTATGATTGTAGGAGAGAATTTAGGCATTTTAATTGATGGAAATTTAGTGATTTTAATTTATATTTCAGTTAAGGAGATAAATACAATTTCCCTTAAAAGATAAAAATATCATTTCTCTTAAGTCCTTCTTTATATTTTCTTTTGTACTAAAACTTCTTCTATTTCAATTGTAAACATGTATTTTTTTAAAAGAAAGAAAGGTAGAGCATCTTTTACACACACAACAATAGAGAAATATTTTCGAATAAAAATTTGAAAATCTACAATTATGAGGGTTTCTTGCATCAGAGGATATTTGTGTGTAAGCCAAAAAAAAAGTTGTTCGTAAAATTTCAGCATTTTAAAAGAAATATATATTAAATCATAGTATGAACAAGTGATAATAATTATTGCAGGAAAAAGAATAATGACATGTAAATACCAAAATTAATTATTGAAAAGAAGTTTGAAAAGAAGGACATGGTCATGAGAATATGGAGGGTTTGGGTTTTTATTTTAGTTTTAGTTTTTAATTCTAATTGTGATTGTAGGAGAGAATTTAGAAATTTTAATTAAGGGAAATTTAGTCATTTAAAATTTATATTTCAGTTAAGGACATAAATATCATTTCCCTTGAAAAATAAAAATGTCATTTTCCTTAAGTCTTTCTTTATAATTTCTTTTGTACTAAAACTTCTTTTATTTCAATTGTAAACAGGTATTTTTGAAAAAGAAATAACTTTTACAGGTAGAGCATCTTTTGCACATATATATATATATATATATATTATGATAGAGAAATATTTTTGAATAAAAGTTTAAAAATCTGCAATTATGAGGATTTCCTTCGTTAGAGAATATTTGTGAGTAAGTAAAAAAAGTTGTTCGTAAAATTTCAGCATTTGAAAAGACATATATAATAAATCATAGTATGAACAAATAATAATAATTATTACAGAAAAAAATAATGACAGGTAGATAACTACCAAAATTAATAACCGAAAAGAAGTTTGAAAAGAAGGATATGGTCATGGGAATAAGGAGGGCGTTTGGGTTTTTATTTTATTTTTAGTTTTTAATTTTAATTATGATTGTTGGAGAGAATTTATAAATTTTAATTAAGGAAAATTTAATGATTTTAAATTTATATTTCATTTAAGAAAATAAATACCATTTGTCTTGAAGGGCACTCTCCCATACAAGGCACAGGGGAGTACATGCTAGTTCCTAGAATACTAATTCATGTTCTATCCTTTTAATAGTGATTTATCAAAGTCATGGTCATCTTCAGAATATTCTCTTAGGTACTCTGGAGAGGTAATTTTTATTTATTTAGTTATCAAATTAAAAAAAAATAGTTTAAAAGTCATCATAAATTTTGATTTACATAATACATCCTTGAAGGTCAACATCAACTTCGGACCCCTCGAGTGCCGTCAGTTGGGATGGTTCCAAATATCTCAATTTTATTGGGGTGTTTTTTATTGGAAGAGCACTCCAATAATTAAGAGAAATTTTTTTTCTTCTCGTATTTCTATCATCCAATTAATTTTTTTCTTCTCGTATTTTTATTATCTCGCTAACTTTGTCTCTTAGTTTCTCTTTTATCTTTCTTTATCTTTCAGCTTCATCTTTATTATAGTTTGAGGCCCATTATTTTTTAATTCCTATTGATTTCCAATAAAAATGTATGCTAAACATCACCGTCTTTGTTTTTTTTATTCTTCCTATTCTTTTGTTCTCTCATATGAGTTGTTCTCATATTTTTATTTGCTAATTGTATGATCTATTCTCATATTCATCTTCTTTTTACTTACTAATTGGTCTCTTATTTCACAAAATATTTTTTTATTTTTTGTGGTTAGATTGGAATTCACCTTTCTACTTGACTTCAAATAATTAATAAGTATTATTGATTAGCAGTTTATTGATATCATATTTGATATTTGAGTTATATTTTATTAATGTTTAATTTGTCTGCATATATAGATTTTTCTTATGTAAATACAATTCTCAAATTTACATTTAAAGTATTGTGGACAAAAATAATATAGGGTTCTAAAAGAAAAATAATTTTTTAAATGACTTTTAAAGAAGTGCCATATAAAGTGGACCACCCACTTCTTGTGGCGCTTCTTAAAAAAAAATGTCACCTAAAGTCACTTTTTCAAAAAAAAAAAAAAAAATTAGAATTCTTCTTATGCTTTCCAAAGCACCATAGGAATTTAATGTGGCACCATGATATTTGATATTTTTTAAGCACTACATATTAATAAAAAAAAAGTGTCATAGGAATTTTTTTTTTTGTAATAGTGAAGTATTTTACACTTCATAAACAAGTTAAATCCTGATTATACAAGTTAATAGAATCTTTATGCAAACAATTTGGTTTTCCTACCTATAGAAAGTCTAAGCCCAAATATAAACTTAAAGGTAAAGAACAAAAGCACCAAGTTAAAAAATATTAGAAAAAAACCTTGAAAAAATCTAGGAGTAACAAACCTAACAGATTTAAAAATGAATGTAAGTCCAAACCTCAATTTAACATTCCCAAAGGGAAAATTGTTTGCTTTCCTTGTGGCAAGGAAGGTCATATGGCAAAATATTGCAGGTTTAAGAAGAAAATTAGAGCCTTATAAATTGAGAAACCTATTCTTAAGCAATTAAACAATCTATTAAGTGAAAACTCTTTGGATGCAAAACATGAATTATCCTCTTCCAATGAAGTTAACCAACTTTACCAAGATGATATTTCATCCTCTTCTGATGAAACAATGAAGAAGAAAATCTTCAAATTAATGTAATAACCCAGGAAGAAGATTTATTTTTTGAAATAATAAATTCCCTTCCAAATACGAAGATAAGGTAAAATATTTTAATAAGTTAAGAGATATTTCGACTTTTTCCTCAAAGTCTTCAAAACAAATCCAACCAAATATTAAATATGATTTTATTAAAATAATAAAATGATTTCAGAAAATTCAAAATCGGTCACCATTACAGACCTTCAAAAGAAAATCAATGGGTTGAAAGAAGAGATAAGAGATCTAAAGAATATCCAAGATCTCCGTTCTTTTTTTATCAACCAAATTCAAATGAGTAAATTACAAATTTCTGATAAAGAAAAAGAAGGGACTAAAGAGATTGATGATGATCAAGATATCTTTAGTTCTTTCTTAAATCTTATATAAAAAATTTCAACACAAAGAATCTCAATTCAAAAATGGCACGTACCCATCATACCCTTTTAAATTGGAGGGTAGGGTACCCATGGATAGTTTGTTATTTGGATCGTTCAGACAAGGAAAATGTCTTATTTGTACAGATGCAGTATCTACAAAAATTAATTCATAAAATTTTTGGGTCTTTGTTAAAAGAGAAGGTTTGAAGAAAAAGACTGGTGGAAGTATTTTGATGCCAAAATATGAGGGCTTGTGTCACAATATTCTCTTTCTGCAAAGAAAAGATATATGATTTGGTTGGGTTTGACGACAAATGTGGTTTTAAGAAAATTTTGGGTTACTGGTTTGAGAAGATAAAGTCAATCCTTTTGAAGATGAATCAACTTTTTTCTTCCCGAGCAAGAGCTTTAGAATCTTCCTCTGCAATGTTTGTCTAAGATTTATTTAGTAATTTTTTTAAGGATTAGTTGGATGTCATAGTTTGGAGAGCCTCAATTGAGAAGGTATGGGGTGTTTGTTTTCACTTTTTAAACTTAGGTTTGCGCAAGTCAAAACAAAACTCTTTTCATATACTTACTTCAGAATCCATAAAAGTTATTCACAAAAGTCAATCCTTCAAGCCCATGAGAAATTTAAAGATTTTCTCGTAATTTTAGTTTTGGGGTTAAAGGTTCAATTATTGGGTAGATGGCTCAATATTAACTTGTATAACGGTGTTATTTGAAGCAATTTTTTTTACTGTTACCTCAGCTAAATTTGTCTGTCTATTAATCAAGTTTACCTCAAAATTTGTTACTTAATGATGCTACTCTGGAAGTTTCTAAATTATAGAAATGCGCTGTGAAATTCCTACGAAGGTGGCTAATTTCTTTTGGGGCTTCTCCACAAACTCCAATAAGGTCCATTATTTGAGATGGAAAGAAGTGGGCGTTCCAAACAAACAGAGGAGGACTGCGCAAATAGCCTACTTGAACCTTTCAATTTTGATCTTCTCTGCGAAGCATTTATGGATGAGGGTGATAGCTGATCAATCTTAAAATACTGAGATTTCCTAATCGCATCACCTCATCTCTCTATGTATTAAACGTAGGAGCAAATACATCTCATGGAAAGAGAAACGTGGATGCTTAGCTAAGGTGGATAAGACAGAGTATTTTGCATATATACCCCACACTTAGTATAAGCTAATATTGCTGTTTTGGGTTGTATATAATCTTTTTTTCTTTTTTCTTTTTTATACATGATGAAAGGTAAGAAACAAACAGAAATAAAAATACTATTGCTAACTAGGTTCCATGTAAACCAAATTAGTATCAAGCCTATCTACCAAGTAAAATCTAAACTCCATATTAGTGCTCTTTTTTCACAATATTATTTGCAACCAGGTTTAGATTCTTTGGGATGTGGCGAATCTCTACCTACCAACTATGCTCTAATAAGCTTCAAATTTCTAACACCGAGCTTCGTTTCATGTGTAACTCGGTACATCCTTTTTGACATAATCTCTAGGCATTAAGACAGTCAATAAATAGAATCACTATCCTTATACTCGTGTCCCAAGCTTACTTTAAACCAGTTAAGCAACCTCATAGCTCAGTACTTAAAGGTCTCTCCTGCTAAATTCTCATCATGAATCCCCCATAGAAGTTACCTTGTGGATCCCATATACCTATTCCACAAACTGCCGAGTAGAGAAGTTTCGAGAATGCAACATCCACAGAAAGTTTATAATAACTTGAGGAGATTATTGTTGAGTAAGCCTCAAACATTTCATAACTTCCTTACAAGTTCACATTCTGTCACCATTTATTGTTTTTTCGTATGGAATTAGTTATGGTGACTACATAGATCTTCAAAGGGCTAAGATTTGCATTAAGCCATTCAAAAATATTTTCAATTCTAAATTTTCATAGCAACCGACACGACATGACAAAAAAAATTGCTCATTTAGTGTCCTCCACATAACTAACTGGTTTAGACAAATTTAAAGCTTACAATTCCCATAAATTGTATTAAAGAATTTTACCTTGTACTTGCTATGAATTATGCTCTTCCATAAACTTTTAGTTCTTGGACAATTTCTTAAAACATGTAATAAGTGTTTCATATTGTCTACATACTACACAAGTAGAATCTTCTGTTATTCTATGTTGTACTCTTAATGCATTTGTTAATAACTTGTTATACAATATGGCCCATAAACAGGTCTTACATCGTTGCGAAACTTTTAATTACCACGAGGCTCAAGTTTCCATCTTACTTCATCTCGCTCATCCTCAAGTGTAATCTTCTCAATGCCTTTATCTAATAAATTCCAATTGTTTTTTTATATCGTTCCAAAATCTGGATCCAGGTCTTGATTTGTTTATCTGAGGCATAAGATCAACACCACATTTATATTTACTTATAATCACCC
>JBAGKO010000011.1:23490039-23510223 GCA_037177275.1 Acacia concinna | reverse complement strand
TTCATATGGCCTCTAAAAATCATTCTGACTGTCCCATGATGTTCTGGATGCTCTAAAATAATTTCTGGGATTTTATGGGAATTTTTGGGGCTCTCAGACCTGTCCAAAATTCAGCCTCTAACTTTACTAAATTTTTACTTTTTGCACATAAGTCATTCCCTGACTTTCACTTCAAAAGTCAGGAGATTTTTATCTCCTCTACAAATTAAGGCCCTTTACTTATTCCAAATACCTCATCTAGACCCCGGAAAATATCCGGGTACGACCCTCGTCTACCCGAAATCCTCTATCTAGGCCTAGAAAATTCCTGGGATGTTACACTCGCCTTTGACACCTCTCCTAAACATCCTCCACCCTCATTCCCATCGTCTTTTGCCCTGATTCCCATCGTCTTTGCCTCTCACCCTTGTCTCTAACTCTTGTGTCGCGCCTTCTCTATCGCGACTTGTCTGTCGTGGCTCGTGAGTGGTGACCGGTTCTACTAAAAAATTAGGGTTAGAGTTGAGTCAGTTTCGGGTTATACTTGCATCTATTTTTTAAATTGAAAAATCCAAAAGAACGCTGTTTTGGGACTTTTGTTTTTTAAAAAAAGAAGTTTGACTCGGCCAACCCAGTGACTCAGCCTGGTTGATCGAGTCTACTAAGTTGAGTCGACCAGCGAATCAATTGCCATTCTGGACCGGACCAGACAAGGTCCGATCAACCGGTTTCTAGTTCGACCGGTTGGTTCGGTCTAGTTCAATTTTTCTCTCCATGATCACAGGTCACTAACACGTTTTATATTTATATTTTCTTTTTGGAAAAGTCTCAAGCACACTATGCATCGAAGATCAGAATTGTTTGTATTCATCCAAATTTGTTGGGAGACACCAAAATTTGACTGTTTCTTTTCTGAATTATTTAATACAAAATTTCAATTGGAAAAGAAGTTGGAAGAATGACAACAACAAAAAACCTTTATAATTTTAAAATTTTAAACAAGTGATTTGTCATAAAATTGAGTTACCAATTGCTATACAAGTTTAGTTAATCCCATACTCTTATAGGTAATATGATTAATTTGGGATTTTAAAATTTAAATGATATTTTTCCCAAAAAAGTTTATCCTTTTCAACCAAAACGTATTTTTCAATTGAAGAACAATAAATAATTCATCAACCTTTACAGTTTCCCGACTTTATAATCACGTCCCTGTAATTTTTTTTTTAATTAATCCCTTACTGGTTTTATTGTCATAATCATCAATCCCTAGCTATGCTTACAACTGTTAATTAGGGTTGATGTAAATACTGATTGAATGATATGCAAGTAACCATAAAATAATAAAATATGGAAGAAAAATGATCTATTGTCAAAATAAAATAAAAATTCTTATGCTATATAATCTCGTTGATTTTGATTTTATATAAATCCATGTAGCAAAATTAATCCAATTGTATGCTAATTAAGAGCCACATAATTAACTATTAACACTATTTATCTTATAAACTAATGAGTATAAGGACTAACACATATGGTTGAAGAAATTATAAGGATTGAAGAAAAAAAAGCGGAAAACTATAAGAACCTACTTTGAAATGAGCGGAAATTTTATAGGCACTTGCATATTATTATTTTTTTCTTTTTAATTAAAACATAACCTCTTTATTAAAATTTCACACCTACTCCTCTCGCTCTTTTCATTTCTCTAAAAGTAAAAAGCTCAACAAACATGGCTTTGGTCAGATTAATGAACAAATACATACATACATACATACATACATACATACATACATACATACATACATATGTATGTGTGTGTGTGTGTGTGTGTTTTACAATTTTCAGCCAAGGATGCTTTCTATCTCATCATGCACCATTCAAGATTGTGTGTGAAAAAAGCAAAATAAATAAACACGCGTACAACTTGAAGAAAAGTTTCTGGAATTCATTACCGTATTCATCAATAGAGATTTGTGCACTCTTTTCTTTAATTTTCTTTCTTTCTTTGTTTTTTTTTTTTTTGCCAGCAGATATTTTTATGCTCTGTTTTCATGTTTAATGAAAAGGAATTATACCCTGTTTCAGCTCATTTTATGCTTATTAGCAATTATACACATGGTAATTAGCCGTGAAATTCAAAGACAAAGTATTTATGTCACAATCCCAAACATTTTGATCAACATACGCATTCACATTTCTCAACCACTGTCTGAATTGCTCTTTCAAAACAAAAGTTTGAAAAAAGAAAAGAAAGTACTAACTCAAACAGGAGGATATATTCTGTTGTTTATCCTTAATATGAATTAAGTAATAAAGAATCTTATCTTCTTTAGGTCTTGTTCTTTAAGCCCCACTGGTTAATTTAAAAGGTTAAAAGTACATTATTGCATATATTAAGATTAAAACGCAACAAATAAGCACTTAATCAATTGCATATTGCAACCCAGAGGCTCTGTATCTTCTCTCCTTCGTCTTTAGCTTTTAATAGACTACATATGAAAGTCTTCGCATTAGGGGGCCAATTCGACGTACCATTATAATAAGAAGTAATTTTGTTTGTGCCTTTACCTAATTGAGGTTGAATGGTTTTTTTTTTTTAAAAAAAAAAAGAATTTAGTTCAAAAAAATACAATTGCCTGTTTTAAAAAATAAAATTGCTGTAGCTTTCAACCGATGTCAGTGATTATATTGCTTGATTTGTACCATAATTAATATGCATGAATGTGATTGGTCGTAATAGCCGCCTAGCCAGTGTGTTTATTCTTATGTGTATTACTCCTCCATATCAAAATATAAGAGACAACTATCACCTTTATTCCGTCCTAAAATATAAGAGACATTTAAAGAATGTCTTATACTTTAATTCTTTTTTTTCAGTTTTGCCCTTATTTAATACCAATGTATTAATGCTTGTATTGACCATAAAAGTTATCATTCCTAATAAGAGAAGAGATGGGTAAGGAGAGAAAGAGCTGTGGACTTTAATAAGGGTATTTTCTCTCTTATTTCATATCTCCTCATTAATAAAAGTATTTTAGTAAAAATGAGTAACAATTCTGACATACTTATTATTCTTAATCATAACTTCGAATTAAAGGATTTGATTAAATGTTTCTTATATTTTGGGACGAAGAGAGTAATTAATTGACCAGTAGAATAAGGTTGCTTACCTTGCACACCAATCTTTAGTGACAATTTTGTTTTTGTTTTATTTTTTGGGGGCCGGCTTTTAGTGACAATTCTATACCACTAAATATCCAATGGTCAGGTCAATGCCACTCAATAGCCACCCTACATATAAGCACAACTCTTAATTACGAAATACCTCAAGCCTAAACATCAACTTAAATATCCTTCATTAATTGCCTTGACAAGTCATAGTGTATCAACATGTCTGGCAACATCATCCCAAGGTTGGTTCTCTCCGACGACCACATTATGCCGGTGATCGGCTTTGGCACCTTCGTGTTTAAAAAACCGGACGAGCTCACCAAGACGGCAGTCATAGAGGCAATTGAAGTAGGTTACAGACACTTTGATACGGCTTCACTTTATGGAACAGAGCAGGCACTAGGGGAAGCCATAGAAGAAGCTCTCAAACTTGGCCTTGTTGGGTCGAGAGACGAACTGTTCATCACTTCCAAGCTGTGGATTTCTGATGCTCATCCTGATCGTGTTGTTCCTGCTCTTCAAAAGTCTCTCGGGTGAGCTCAAAAACTGTCGTTTTTCTTACGGTTTAGAAAGTCTTTACTTACCAATTATCTATAAACAATGCTGTGGGGTATATATGCAGTTTATTAAAACTGGAATATCTGGACCTGTACTTGATCCACTTGCCCATCAGTTTAAAGCCTGATAGCGACACTATATTCCCATCTAAAGAAAACATGGCACCATTAGATATAAAGGGTGTGTGGGCAGCCATGGAGGAGTGCCAAAAACTTGGTCTTGCAAAATCAATTGGAGTCAGTAACTTCCCTGTGAGGACACTTGAGAGTTTATTGTCAGTCGCTACAATTCCTCCTTCTCTGAATCAAGTAAGACCTTTGCTCTTTTATTTGAAAGGGAGTATTCAATAAAAGTTAAATATTTTTACCTTATTTCAACGAACCAGGTGGAAATTAAATGAACATAAAGATGCATCAAAAGTCATTTTAGTTGTATGCTTTAGATTTTCTTATCCAAAAAAAAAAACCAATTGAAATATGAATTACAATATTATGAGTTTGATGAGTCCAAAGATCCAAAATTTTAAGATTTATCTACTACAATTAATTGTTTCAAAAGTTTGTAGAGGTTGGAAAGACTATTTTTCATCCTTTAATTGACAAATTACACTTGTGTTGACTCTTTCAGTATCAACAGTAATCACTGAGCATGTTCTTCTACCAGTAAAATTTTCATTAATTGTTACGGGGCATTAATGTAAAATGCCCTTATATATAATACTGTAAGAATAAAACATAGCACTAGTTTCCCACGACCCAAGTGGCACTAGGGTTGACTTTTGACCTTTAATAAAGTTAAGGGAAAATTGGGATCTTGGACTTATTTGACAAACATAGTTGAGGAAGATACCTTTTAGGCAAAAATTCTGCAGGTAATCTATTTCAGTTGATTATGCATCTTTTAATTTCCTCTTTGCCTTTGTCTTTTCTTTAATGTTTTGCAATCCAGGTCATTTTCTCCCAAATATGTTTTGACAATATATAGGTCCGCCTCAATCCCAGTTTTTTCAAAATGATTAATGTTGAAGGGAAGTTTTAAAAAGTTTTTCTCGTTTTATGATACAGGTAGAAATGAACCCCACGTGTCAACAAATGGAGCTAAGAGAATACTGCAAACAAAAGGGTATACTTATAACAGGTTTCTCTCCTCTTGGGGCTCCAGGTACAATACGGGGCGACAATCGGATCTTGGACAATGAAATACTCATTGATATTGCTAAATCTCATGGCAAAACAGTTGCTCAGGTTTTAATCTTAATTTCAAGTGCCTTTAAAATTTTTGAACTATTTACTTTGTTCATGATGCTACTTGCTATCTGCCGCTTAATCAATTAATGTCTTAGCTCTTAGTAATGAGCTAATTGATAATATGTTTCTATTCAATGCAATTTTTTTTGTGTAATATAGGTTTCTCTGAGGTGGCTGTACGAGCAAGGAGTGAGTATTATTGCAAAGAGTTACAACAAAGAGAGAATGAAAGAGAACTTGGAGATATTTGATTGGTCACTTACAGAACATGACTTGGAGAAGATCAGTCAAATCAAACAGATAAGATTACATCAGGAGCACCCATTATTCGAATACATTGCTTGATGCTTACATCCTTCATAAAATCCAAGTTACATCTTAATACTCTTCTCACATAGTGGTTATAGTTGCCTAGTCACCAGTTGATGAGCCATTGTTGTACGTTGTTTATGTTGTGTTAATGCTTATCTATGTGAAATAATAAAGATGTGTTTTTATTATCCCTGTCAAAAAGAGAAAGATGTGGCTTTATTTTTCCTACGCCACCGCGAAATACGAAATTTGCCTCACTAATCTATGTATGTTTTTCTTTCTTTCTTTTTTTCTTTTAAAAAAAGACATTAAATATGGATGGTGAGATTTTTATAATTTTAATGGAATTTAACATGCTTTTCTAAGTGTGTTAGAGTTATAATAGACATATATAGAAGACTATCTCTATATATATGAGAGTATTCTAAATGTTGTGTATATTCACATTTGAGGTAACGTATTTATACAGAGAGATTGACGCGTAATCATAATTACAAAATAATACATAATCAAACCTAATTATATACAGAATATTTCCTAATACTTCCCCTCAAGTTGGAGTATAGATGTTAATCATACCCAACTTGTTACATAGATATTTAACTTTGGGTCTCACTTAGAGCTTTGGTAAGTAGATCACCCAACCGATCACTAGATCGCACATGCCCCATAGAAATGAAGTTTTCTTTAATCTTATCTTTGATAAAATGGTAGTCGATCTCAATATGCTTTGTTCGTTCATGAAATACAGAGTTGGAAGGTCTATGTAGAGCTACTTTATTATCACACCACAACTTTACAGGTAATGAAGTCGTTATATCGACCTCCTTCATAAGTTGGAAGAGCCATACAATTTCCTGTATAGATTGAGAAATGGCTATGTATTCTACTTCTGCACTGGATTTTGAGACCACATCTTGCTTCTTTCTCTTCCAAGACACTAAATTTCCTCCAACAAATATACAGTATCTAGTGGTCAATCTCCTTGTTGATTTAGAGTCTGCATGATCCGCATCACAAAAGCATTCAACCTTATTGTGTCCATGATTCATGTAAAGCACACCACGACTTGGAGATCCCTTTAAATAACATAAAACATGTTTCAATGCTTCTCATTAAGTAACTGTAGGAGCAGTCATAAACTGGCTTAAAACACTCACTGTAAAGGTTATTTCAGGACGAGTTACTGTGAAATAATTCAATTTCCTTATTAGTCTCTGATATCTCTTATGATATTCAAATGATTTTATCTTCTTTGGATCAATCTTTCTGTAACATCCTGATATTTTTCAAGGTTTAGATAAGGTATTCAAGATGAACTAGGGGCCTTAGTCTGTAGAGGACTAAGAGATCTCACAAAAATTAAAATTAGATCTTGTGAAGGACCTAAATGTAAAGAGGAAAAACTCCGCAAAGTTTCAAGACAAAATGTGGTCAGGCCTGGAAGCCATGAAAATTCCCATAAAATCCCAGTAAATACTACAGGGCACCCAAAACATTACAAAATAGTCAGAATAATTTTTTGAGGTCCAAGGAGTTTTTAATGATTTTTTGAATATTTTAATAATTTTGGCCGGACCAAGTCAAAAACTGATATTATCATATATTTAGGGACCTCAATGTTCTGGACTGGGATTAGGGAAAATTAGTACATTATTTTAGAGAATTTATGAAGTTGGTTGGAGGTGAGGAAAAAGTCCAGGATATCAATAAAAATTGCTGAAGCCGGTTAATCGCCAGTAAAATGGACTTATCGGATAAAAATTATTTTTGAGAGTTCTAGAATCCAAAAATTCGACATTTTTACAGTAGCCTTCTGGGAATTTTTGGACAAGCACAAAAATATCTAGAATTTTTTAAAATTCAGGCCAAAAGAGATAATTTCAGCAAAATATAAGAAAATTTAGTGGGGCCCACGTGGGACCCACTAAAGTTGCTGCCCTTAATGTGCTTGGTGCCCAAGCCAAGCCCTTCTAGATGGTGACACTTGTCAAGCTTAGATTGGGCCACATGAAAAGTTTGAGAAAATTACACCTAAAGATCCAAAAATATTTACACTTTGACCCTCTGGAAAAAGTATAAATACCCCCTCCTCCTCTTCTCTTCATAACCGATCCCCTCTCCTCTTGATATCCCTTGCCCTTCTTAAAAAGCTAAGCAATCTAGGAGTAGTTAGAGCAGTCCCAACCCGGTCTTTGGTATAAGTAAGTTATGATCTTCTCTCTCTTTTGAATTCCTTTATTTTCTAGTAGTTTTAGAGTAATTTTAAGGGGAGGTTCTGTCCCATTAGGATGGCCTAGATAATGAACCTAAGGGGAGGTTCTGTCTAATTATTTTGGCCTAAACAAGTTTTCCTAAGGTGACGTGTTGCCCAATTTTTTAGAACCAAGATAGCATTTTTTAGGGGAAGGTGTTGTTCAACTGTCCCAGACCAAAATGACATTTCTTAGGGGGAAGTGTTGTCTGATTGTCCTGGACTAAGGTAAGGATTCTAAAGGGGAGATGCTACCCTATCGACGGGTTTGGTTTTTCGGGCACATCTTAGGGGAGATGCTGTCCAACTGTCCCGATCTGGGCAGAGGGGATGGGCCAGCAGGTATCTCCCAAGCTCACTAGGTTGTATAGGGTGTTTTACTGAGGGGTACTGGTAGGAGGAGGATACGGTTCGAGTATTGGAAAACCAAGCCCCTAAGGGGTACAAGAGGGAAACGCCTGTAATATACTATTAGAGGTAGATAGTAATGTCCTATATTATGGTCTGCTTAGGCATTATAGAGAGGTAAACCAGAAATCCAACAGTGCCAGAAATAGTGAAATAGAGCTCTCACACAGTGTAAGGAGTATATGGTAGCAAGAATCTCTACCCTTAACCTGTATTGCTTTGTTTGTCTGCTATTTGTTATATACTTGTATGACGTGTTTTGGTTGTGTTAGCCTGTATGCATGAGAGGTATGACTCCCTATATATGCCTTGGCTGTTTTGAGTTTGGGTTAAGTCACGTGCAGGCTTCTGGTACACAGTATGTGCCGAGAGAGGGGGTACAAGAGAGGTAGTACGGGCATTGAATATAGCATGACATGCATTGCATTACATGGTTTTTTGTTATGATTTGCTATTGAGGTTTTGCTAGAAACCTTACATTCTTCACAACACAGTTGAAAGCTCTGAAAGAGGCCAGATAAGGAAACGAGCTCAGATATAGAGATTTATATTTCTTGTTTCTTAGCATATATCCATATACATTATGATCAGTGTAGCCTATAGATTCTGGTTTTTGTGCCTCTGTTATTAAGGAAAAGTTGGTTCTTTGTTTTGTCTATGTTGAAATTTTAAGTTTCTCTATTTCGAAATACGGATGCGACAGTGGTTCCAAAGGCCACTATAAGGAAAGGTAAGGGAGTAAAAGTAGGGTGTGACGCTTTCTCTTCATATTATTAGAAAGTTCATCAAATGATATACATTCATCAATATCCAAAAATGGATTAGATATCGTAGGAATACTACTTGGTATTGCTCCAAGTTTCCCAGTTTCACTGAGGAGATCAAGAACATACTTCCTCTGAGTCCAAAAAAAATACCTTTCTTGCTTCCATAACTGTAATCCCAAGAAAATATTTCAACGGTTCTAAGTCTTTCGTCTGAAAATAGGAATTAAGAAAGATCTTAAGCTCTGAGATTCCACAGACATTACTTCCTGTGATAATAATATCATTAACATATACTACCAGAAGAATCATATCAACATCTGACTGTTAATAGAATACAAATAGTCATATTTGCTCTAAAGTAACCCAAATTTCTTAACTACTGAAGAGAATCTATCAAATCAAGCATGGGGACTTTGTTTTAAGCCATATAGCACACCTTCGCTTTCTCTCCCTCAGCAACAAACCCAGACGGTTGCTGCATTTAAACATAGAAGATCACCATTCAAAAATGTATTCTTAATATCAATTTGATGAAGATCCCAATTAGAAGTGGCAGGCAGAGAGATAAAAACACGAACATATGTCAATTTGGCAATAGGAGAGAAAGTCTTAGAATAGTCAACACCATTAGTCTGAGCATAGCCCTTAGCAACTAAACAAGCCTTCAAACGTTCTAAGGAACCATCTGCTTTAGTCTTGACAGGAAATACCCGTTTACACCCAATAGCTTGCTTTCCTAAAGGAAGATCAACAAGAGTCTAGGTACCGGCCCTTTTAAAGGCCATCATTTCTTCATTCATTACAACACGCCAACTAGGAGGGTCTAAAGCTTGGTAAAGAGATATGGGGGTGGTAATGGAATCTAAGGACGTAATGAAGGAATACAAAGTAGGAGACAATTTGTTGTAAGACATAAAGGAATCAATATGATTGGCACAATTAGCATAACATTGTGGAAGACAACAGGTATTTTTCCCTTTGCGAAGGGCAATCAGTAAGTCATCAAGAGAAATAGAAGGCTCAGATTGATCAGGTACAGAAGAGTCAATGGTAGAAGAATTAGGGTCTATATCTGATGATGTTGAAGATTCTGAAGAGGTATGAGAAGTAGCAACTGGATCACCTCCTAAAAAAGCAGACACCGAAGTATGTGCTTGCACTGGTATAACAATGTTAGGATAAAACAAAATATCATCAAGATCGAAACTAGCGTTAGTAGACACTAGTGAATCAAAAGATGAGAAGAACGGAGTGGACTCATGGAATGTGACATCAATAAACACAAAATATTGTTGAAGATAAGGAGAATAACAACGATATCCTTTCTGAACACGAGAATAGCAACATGAAACATATTTTGTGTAGGAAACAAGACCGTAATAGGTTTTTCACCCTGAAGTACATAAGACATTATATGATTAATAAGAAAATAAGCAGTAGAAATAGCGTCAAACTAACAAGATTTGGGGACTCCCATTTGAAACATTAAGGCCCAAGAAACCTTTAATAAATGCTGGTTCTTTTGTTCAACAATACCATTTTAGGCGGGCGTGTCAGGACATAAGGGTTGATAAAGCATGCCATTTTGTTGCATGTATTCAATAAATTGGATAGAAAGATACTCTTTGGCATTGTCACCCCAGAGAATTTTAATAGGAGTATTAAATTGAGTTTTAATTTCAGCAAAAAAATGGAGAAAATGAGTAAATAATTCATAACGTTGCTTCATAAAGTATAGCCATGTAGTTCAGGAATAATCATCCACAAATGTAATAAAATATCAAAAACCAGTTTGTGAAGTAACAAAACAAGGACCCCAAAGATCTGAATGGACTAATTCAAAGGGGGATGCAGCACGTTTATTGACTCAAGGAGCCAGAAAAACTCTATGATGCTTAGCAAACTAACTAGTAGACACAGACGAAAACTAAGGATACATCTTTTTTAAAGAAGACAATGAAACATGACTCAAACAACAATGGACTTGAAAGGGAGATGAACTACTAATACAAGCAACTGAACACGGCACCCGATTATCAAGGAAGTAATGGCCACCAGACTCATAGCCTCTACTAATAATCTTCTTCGTTAAAAGATCCTATATCAAACAATGGTCAGGGAAAAAAGAGACAAAGCAATTTAAACATTGAGTAAGTTTACTTGGAGACAAAAGATTAAATGTGAGGTGAGGGACATTAAGAACAGATGACAATGAAAGTAAAGGAGTGAGGTCAACAATGCCTGATCCAATGACATAGGTGGGAGAACTATTGGCTATAAATATAGAGAATGGGTTAACATAAGATGTATATGAAGAAAATAAATTATGGTTACCTGTCAAGTGGTCAGTATCTCTAGAGTCTTTGATCTACTTCATGGAAGAAGTAGCAAGACAAGAGTTGTTACCTGCAACAAGTGCACTAGATGAACTAGATTGCTCTAAAGTACTAGGAAAAGATTGGTTGAGGGACTTAGGAGTCTGAGCAATATGAGCTGAGTGACCACGCTGTTGATCACGTTGATTCTTATTCTGCAATCAACGACAATTATGTTTGATGTGGCCAGGTTCCTTAAAATAGTTACAGATTATATCACTATAACTTTTAGCAAAGGAACCATGTGTTGGTTTAGGATTGTAGTAGTTACGATTGTCAAATTGACCACGACTTTCTAAGGCACTGGCATTAGAGGTGTCCAATGATGAGTTCAAACTATCAGCATGAAGCACATGTGAAAAAACTTTGTCAAGAGAAGGTAACTCACAACTTGATAAAATTTGAGAAAGAACTGTCTCATAGGAGGGGTCAAGAGCCTTAAGAAAACAAATTATGACTTGAGTCTCCATATTAGTGTTGACACCAGCGATCAAGACTGGAGAAGATAACACAAAACCACCCAGGGACGTGCCCTCAAGCGTTGTCAAGAGATTCTGCCACGGAGGTTGCCGTCAAGAAAGCTTCTGATGATGGTGAAATTCTAGGCGAAGACCGATCAAAGGGCAGGGAAGACAGTGGTCGGGCGCGTGTCTGGAAAGGAAGCTGTGGAAGAAACAAATTTGAAAGCACTCCCTCCCTCTTTGAACAGTACGTGAACCGTGAACGTTGAACAGAAAAAAAAATATGAAGGTTTAACGTGGCTCTAATACCATGTATGAGAGTATTCTAAATGTTGTGTATATTCACATTTGAGGTAATGTATTTATATAAGGAGATTGATGTGTAATCATAATTACAAAATAATACATAATCAAACCTAATCATGTACAGAATATTTCCTAATAATCTCCATGTCTAGTTTTAAATAACTGGTGTAAGATGAGGAAGAGAGATGCAGATGAAAAAGAGGGAGAGAAGTAGAGAGGAAGGTAATGCAACTTTATTCAATTTAAAATATGTACAAAACGTCAATGGCCTTTCAACAGAGTGCAAAATAGTTCCCTTATAAGATGGGTATGATTCAACTCATAACTTCACCCCTTTAGTGCTTGCCACTTTTAATTTGTAAGACCTCAACTTCTAGGGTTAATTGATATCTTACTAATCAACCTCAATTAACCCTAGAAATTAAAAGAAAAATATTTTAGAATGCAATTAGAATTAATGATAGAATATTTTAGAATAGTTTAGCACATTGAACAAATAGTCTTCTACATAAAAAACAAACACAAACTATTCTAGAGTGCAATTAGCATAATGAGAATTAACAACAGAATAATTTTAGAACACTTGTAGCATTGAATAAAATAGTTTCCAAATTGCTTTACTGTGATATTTCTCCCCCCCCCCCCAAATTTTTATCACCCCTAAAACTCAAGAGGTGATTGTCATAAAATATGAGACAAATTCACATTCCTTAAACCTTAAAATATATAAATGAATGTCCAACATCATAATAGACATAATCTTGAACATACATTTTGATAGAGTCTCTTTTGTAAGTTAGAGTGCCCAATAATTCTACAATGCCATGAATTTCAAAGAAGCATTGGGAGCTCCATTCCATCACATCACATACATATATATGTATATTACAAAATATAAGGAAATACATGGATAATGCAAGTAGGAAATATGGAGCATCTAACTTTTAGAAGTAAACATAAGCTTAACTTTGTTGTTGTTATTGTTGTTGTTGGGCAAAAGCTTAACTTTATTGTTACATCAAGTGGCAGTTACAAAGTAGGTCAGCAAGCTTTGAAATGGTTAGGAGGCTTTTTATTGCTCAGTTAGAGTTACAGGATCCACAGTGCTACCTGAAGCCAAAAACAATTTTAAACAAATTGATAGTAAATAAGAAAGTTTTTGCATTGATCAATAGTCTACTTTATAAAAAAAAACAGTCTTCAAATAGCTCTGGTATGATCTTTTTTTCCCATTTTTTCCACACCTCAAAAATTTAAAGATAATTGGTATGGAATATGAGATGACTCACATTCCTCAAAACCTTAAATCAAATAAACTAAACTATTGCTTGACATAATAATTACCATATTATGGGACATACATGCACTACTTCAAATCCATGGAAACATATGTATTATATATAATTGAAATATTATTAAGTCTTTCATAGAAATTTGAGCAAGAATTCCTTTGTAAGTTAGACTTCTCGAAAATTCTACAATGGCATGAATTTCAAAGCAGCATTTGGATCTCTGCTGCACCACACAATACTACAAAAAAAAGCTTAAGTAGCACATCTTTTGTGACGTTTCTTATAAGAAGCACCACAGCTTCTATGTGATTTCTTAAAAAAAACATTTTTTAAAAAAATGACTTTAGGTGGCGCTTCCTTGAGAAAGTATCACAGGAAGTGCCAGTTCACATGCCACTTCTTATGGCACTTTCTCAATACTACGTCATAAAGAAGTGCCATAAGAAGTCATTTTTTAATTTATTTTTCCTCTCGAACTCACAAAAGGTCTTGTTTAAATTTACTTTTCATCCTCATTTTTCAGCATCTTGTGTCTTTCAAATTTCCTCTCCTTTTTCAGTATCCTCTCGATTCCCACTCCCCTCTTGTTCTCTATTTATATATTCACTCATACCCCCACTTCCATTTCCTCCTCCTTCTCCATTTCATCTGGTTAGCACTCCTTTGGTCCCTACTTCCACTTCCTTTGGTCCAATTTCCTCTACTCATCCCATTTTAAAGATCTCGTAAGTACACACTCTTTTTTTCCTCTTATTTTGATTTTAAAGTTATATGCAATCTTGTCTTTCTATTTTTCCTTTATTAACTTTTTTTTTTCAAGTATTGTGCTTTAATTTCAACTTACTCTAGTTAGACTTCCAATATACATTGTAAGTTTTTTTTAATAAAAATTTCAAGCTTATAAATCTAATTTTATTTGTTATTAATAATTTAATTTTGCTCTTGAAAAAATAGTTTAATTTTCTCAATGTTTTATATTTAATTTATTATGAAATCTGAAAAATTATTTTCATTTTTATATGTTGAAAATTAATTGTGATGAATGTAAATGCTATCATATATAGATTGTATGTAAAAACATGTAGTGATTATAATTTTTAGCTCTTGTGGTAATTCTTATTAAGTTGCATAAGCAAAAAAATATTTATTTCAACACTTGTATTTTATTTGTTGGGTTGTAATGATTTCTAATTTATTTTTAACACTTGTGATTTGTTTTCTTTAATTTGTTGTACATGTTGATATAAAAATTTATGTTTAAAGTATTGTAGACAAAAATTAAATAGGGTTATGAAGGAAAAATATACAAAAAATATTTTTTTTTAAAAAAAAACACTTTAGGTGACGCTTCCTTGAGAAAGTGATACAAGTGCTATGGCACATTCTCAAGGAAGTATCACCTAAAGTCTATCTTTTTTTGAAATGGTTAAGGTGCAAAAATAACTATCAACTATTGTTGGAAGTACAAAAATAACCATGAACTATTTTTTGGAGTAAAAATAACTAAAAACTTTTGAAAATGGTGCAAAACCGTTAAGTTACTGTAGTAAACCCTCCCAAAAAAACTAATGATACTATAGTAACTTAACGGTTTTGCACCCTTTTCGAAAGTTCATGGTTAGTTTTGCTTCAAAAAATAATTTACGGTTACTTTTACACTTCTAACAATAGATGGGCATATTTGCACCTGAACCCTTTTTGGGGGGAAAAACAATTTAGGTGGTGCTTCTTTAGAAGTCCCTAGTGCTTCCAGTAGTTTCTATTTAACAAAAAATCCTTTTCTTCTTCCTGTGGAGCTTTAAAGTGTCACAAGAACCTAATGGGGCTCCAAAACACACATAATAATAATAAAAAAAACACTACAGGAATATATTTTTGTAGTAGTGATAACATATACATATGCTTTGAAATGGCTTGAAGGCTCCTTACTAATCAATCAGAGGTACAAGATCAATCACTACTACATAAATTTATATATAATAGTTGTTTTTCTTTATATATATAGCGGTTTTTAACCGTCATATATTGTCTCACCATATATTTATATATGGAGGTTCAACAACCATAATTTATTTTCCCCATATATGGCGGTTTTCCATTAAGGATCGCCATGTGTGTCTCACTTATAGATGACGATTGTTTATGAAAAACTATCATATATATGTATATATGACGGTTTTTCATAAACAACTGCCAAGTATTTCTTGTGTTTCAAACACAACAACTGCTAGAGTTCTTCTTTGATGATAATTCATACTCATCCGACAAACAAGTTCATCCAAATCCTTTCCTACATCCATACATGACGATTACTTTAATTTCTATTAATCATGCAATAATATTAATTCTTTTTCTCACCATATGCAAGAAGTTGTATGGTGAGAAGTAGTACATATACCAATGCACTGAATAGTGAAAAAAGTAAACTGTAATTATAGATGGTGTAGAAGAGGATGTGAAGCCAATTGTTTGCCCACTGGAGGATTATAAATTATCTCCAAAGAGGGGCTCTGACAGATGTTGTGTTTAAAACATATCATATATATATGCACGCATATGCACAAGATGATTATATATATAGATATATAGATATATATATTACCAGAGCCAAATTAGAGCAATCTATAAGCATGAATATAATTTAAAGAACATAACAAATCAACAATAATAGGGAGAAATAATTTAAGTTAATTAATTTCTTTGGTTTTTCCATTGATTTTCCCTACTATAAATTAAGCTGTGACATTAAATAAAACATGGGGGACATTATATATAATTCTAAATGCCCAAATAAAGTTAATAATAGTGACAAAGATCAATGGAGAAACTAGAGAAGGGCATTTATAATTAATTTACCAAATTTTGGCAAGCATAAGTTTACAAGTTGACATTATTTATTCACATAACGTAAAAAGTTGAAAGAAATAGAAGAATTTCTTGGGAATCCTACAAGATTAATTTGTTCCTTTTTCTTTGAAAGATGGTAAAGAACAACAAGCTAAGTGAGCATTATTAGTCAATAATTTTGGCATATCAAAGAAAACAAGCATTGAATGAGGTAAGTAGTTAATCAAATAAGGACCCTAAACCCTATATTAAAAACACGCATATCAACAAGATCAATCATTTCAGCAAATAAGAGAAACAAGATATATAAAGTATAGTACAATAAAGAATAAAGCAAGAATGAGAAGAAAATTCTTACTTTTATTCAAAGAACACAAAACTCAATCTATTTAAACATTTTAGTAGTAAACCAACTATTTTGTTTAAGAAAGTATACTTAAGGAAAGAAAGTATCACTTTTATTCGATCCATCACCGCAAAACTTGCAGAGATTTGAAGAACGCCCAACATAGAACACAACATCATCCACTGACAGACGGGTTCACAGAAACCTAAAGAAGGAGAATCACGATTTCAGCAACAATAGAGAGGAAAATGAAGGTAAGAACACTGAAAAACAGTGGTGATAGGACGTTTGATGAGAGCACGACAAAGAAGTTGTGGGTTGATATTTTGAAAATAGGATTCATAGATTTTAGTTTATAAATGCATATCTATTAAGGTTGTTAATAAAAAAACCATCATATATAACATATATGACGGTTTTTTCAAGAAAAATCAATGTATAATTATTATCTATATATCGCGGTTCTAGATAAACTATGATAAATTTATTTCTTATATATGGCATTCTTTTAATAAACTATCATATATGTCAAGGCTGATTATTGATTCAAATTCTACCTCTTTATATATATGATAGTTTTTTAAAAACCACCATATATGTTTCACACACACACACACATATATATATATGGCGTTGTCTTTTAAAACCATCATATATGTCAAGAGTGGGTCAATTCAATTCAATTCATTCTTCTTTATATCAGGCAGTGTTTCCAATAACCACGATATATTGAACGTCATATATACATAAATCTGTGGTAGTAAATAGTGCTATTTGAAGAAAAAAAACAATTTTTCCTATTAACAGCGTGCGTCCCATTTAGAGAATTGAATGAAATACTAATTAAAGGAAAGATAAGTTAAACAAACTTAACTTTGAATAGTAACTATTGCCAAAATAATATGCAATCATAAACATAAATACAATTATGCAAAAGATTATTAATCGAATAAATTCAAGTACATAGTAAAACATTTTGTTCAACAAAACTAAATAAGAAGTGTGGACAGTCTACAAAGATAAGTGATCAAGCACAAATTAAGGCCATGAAAAAAGTATGGGGATTTAGCACTAAGTAAGTGCAGATGAGTTCACAGAGTTCACAAAACAAGCATGTATATGTACAAAACCCACATGATAACAAAAGTGAGAATGAAATCCATGAATATTAAGCCTGAGTACTATGGCCAATAAATATAGAGTGAGCTTGCGAAGTTAATTGTAGCGTGTCAATGACTAATAGTAGTATTACTAGTAACTAATGTTTTGTATTGAGTTCTCTTAAAAAATTCTTTTCAAACATGCTTGGGTCAAAATAGTTTTAGAAAATGAATTCTTCTCTTAACAATATAAGTTGCAAAGAATATTACACAATGAAATAACATAGAGAAATGAGAGAATTGTACTGAGGTCCCGAGCAAAAAAAAAATGTCAAACAGGTCCTATGAAATCAACAAATTGCATTAAAAGCTCTTGGGACTTTCATATCGTTTATTCCAATTGTGAATTTACCTAAGTGCCCTTGGTAATTGCCCAATTAATTTTTGACTCTTCCATCATATCACCGTTCTCATTTCTCAATTTTGATTCTTCAACTTTCCCTTTTCAATCTCATCTCTCCCTTCTTCTCTGTACTTTTTCTATTTGAAATGGGAATTTCTTCAAGCAGCAGAAGAAGAAGCAATTATTTTCATAACCCACACCTCTTATTTCTTTTACTCGACAATAGTGAAGGACCTTCACAAGTGAAAGTAGACATATATATTCTGTGGATTGATGGGGTCTGTTTTGAGTTAAGAAAGTTAGATGGAATAGGAGGCTTAGTAGTAGCTGATTTTGATGATAATGATTCTGAAAAGGAATGTGTAATATGCATGACTGAACCAAAGGACATGACTAATTACGTTGTCGCCACTTGGTAAGATTTCATATCAAATCTAAATGTTTTGTGCTCCCAATCTTCTTCTTTGTCATTTCATTTGATTGATTTTTTGTGTTCCCAATATAAAAAGAATCTAAATGTTCTCTCTGCCCTAAAAGATGGAAAAAAGGTGCCAACTTTTTTGTTTGATCATTGATAATTAGGGATGGTTGTGAGGGTATTGAGGTTTACTTCTTGAATGTTGTTTGTTGCCTAAATATTATGTGTTGGTTGTGGTTTCATGATGTTTAGTGAGTGTTTACTTTGTGATCTCTATTTTATGGTTGATTATGCTCTGTTTTTAGGATGTGGATGTTGTGTTTTTGCATTACAAGGGGTAAGGGATGAAGATATTATAGTGAAATTTTAAAGTTCCAACACATGAGTTTCAAAGGAAAAAATGGGTTGTTAATGGATACAACAATAGTTGTTAATATATGTGCAAAAATTGTTAATGACTAATGTAGGTCGTATTTAAAGATTTTAGTTGTGGTTTAAGGGTGTTTAAGAATGATTTCAAATGTGTGTATTTTCTTTTTGCTCTTTTGAACTCATTTTATGCATTAAAAGTAGGGGTGTATCAATATAAGGTGACAGTTGTGTGCTTGGAATTGCTAATTTGTGAATTAAAAAAGGTGTTGTTAATGAGCAGTGATAGTTGTTAATATATGTGGTGACCTTGTTGATAGCAATTGTAATGTGCAGCAGGATAGTGGTGATGCTTAGCACATCTGGGAAGACTATGCTATGTTTCCTTCATATAGGGGGAATGTTTGTAGTTAGTGAGATCAAGAACCATTAAGGAAGGCAGTTATGAAGATTTCAAAACAATAATATCATCCAATGACAGCCCATGGACCTGTCAATCAACACACAGATTTGTTAGTGTATACTTGTTACTAGACACTCATATAATTGTCAATGGACACCTATTTAATTGTCAATGGACGCTCATAGACTTTTTAACAAATTTAAATGAGAAAATTAGTATAGACATTGTTTGGAATTGAATAAGGAAAGACATAATACACATTTGCATTACTGGAATTTAATAAGGGAAGATGTAATAAACAATTGAATAATTACTACTACAAAAAGAGTCAAAAGTTATGCACCTATTGTAGCGTTTCTTTAAAGAAGCAATACAGGAAGTGGTTTTCTTTTTTAAAAAAACATAGAAGCAAATGTGGTGTTTCTTAAAAAAAGTGCCACAAATATTATCTACTTATCGTAACATTTCTTCAAAAAAGTGTCATAGCAAAGTTTATTAAAAAAAAATCCCTCTAAAGAATATATAAGGGCGCTTATTAAGGAAAGTGCTCCTATAGGGGAGTTGAGGGAAGCACCCTCAACACAAGCAACCCCATGTGACCCCAACTGGGGGGTTACGTGACCCCTAGCTACCTCATATTGGGGGGGTGCATGCCATAGTAGCTTTGAGCAATCGCCACCCAAAACTTCCCCATTTAACTTTCAATATCTGGCCTTATCTTTTTCATTCTCCCTCTTTAGCATTTTAACTTCTGCATCTTTTCTCTCAACTTTTTCTTTTTCTTCATATGTATTCTTTTAGCTTCATCTCTTTTAAAAGAGGCCTCTTAGTTTTCTCTATGTTTATCTTCTTTCTTACTTTATTTCCCCTAGTTCCATCTCTATTAAGGTTTGAGATCTATTATTGCTTTTTCTTCCCATTGATCTCTACTAAAAATGTATGTCGAACATCTCCACCTTTGTTTCTTCATCTTTATTTGTTTTGTTTTGTTTCTACCTATTCCCTCACTACAAAAAAAACACACATTTGTAGCGGTTAAAATGTGTGATTTGTAGTGGTTTTAACCGTTACAAATTGATTTAGTAGCGGTTCAAAAAACCGCTATTAAATCGTGTGTTGCAAACCGTTTTGTAGCGGTTATAAGAAACCGCTACTCAACACCCAA
>JBAGKO010000011.1:23393742-23417801 GCA_037177275.1 Acacia concinna | reverse complement strand
TAATTTGGAAGAACAACTAGTACTGCGAGATGACATGCTTCGACTTTTGCATCAGAATTTACTTAAAGCTCATAACCGCATGAAACTTCAGGCATATTAGCATAGAAGGGATCTCAAATTTGAACCGGGAGATGTGGTATGGTTACGGCTACAACCTTACTGCCAGCATTCTTGGGCCAAATGACGTTTTGAAAAGTTGTCACCATGATTCTTTAGCCCTTATGAAGTACTCAAAAGGGTGGGGCAGGTTGCCTATCAGCTTGAGCTTCCGCTAAACTCCAAAATCCACTCAGTGTTCCATGTCTCCTTACTCAAGCCAATGGTAGGACAGAACCATGTGACCCTTCAGTCCTTCTGCCACTATCAGCAGATTTGGAATTGTTATTGCACCCGGCCAAGGTACTGCGTCACCGCTGGATCAAAGATAATCAATTGGAACTTTTTAATACAATGGGAAGCTAGACCCTACGAGGACTCCACGTGGGAGGGTTACAAATTTATGGTTGAACAATTCCCTACCTTCCAACTTGAGGACAAGTCGTCTTAAAGGAGGGGGAATGATAGCATTCCAAGTTTGACTTATTTAAGGAGAAGCAAATGTTCAAAGGGAAATTGATTTGCAATTAGTTTATTATTCTTTTGTTTATTTAAATTATGTCAATTGTTATTGGTTTTTGAAATAAGTGGGGAAACCCACATAGGAATAGTAGGTAGTACATGGGTAATGGGTAGTTAGTTTCTATCTTTAGGTTTTATTTTAATTAAAAGAAAATGTCAAAAATATGCTCTGTAAGTTATTATAAATTGGCTTATGGCCTTGATGAATAACAACAAATTTACAGAGTAAGAATATTATTGTGAGAAGATTCTCCAGGGTTGTTAAAATAATTTGGGTGAGATCCTTACTCAAGTTTTTCTAAGAGAGTTGATTTACTGTTTTTCTCTAAAATTATTCCTATTCAGACCTAGATACTAGCAAAAGCATACCACATATGGGGGGATTATTAATGTCAATTTGGAATCTTATGGACCAAACCAGAGTATATCTTTATTTGAGGAAGCACTGAGGCACAATGAGGGCACAATGAGGTACTCAATATAAGATTTTGTTGGAGCTTGTAAGAAGCGTCATTGTTAATACTTCTGGATGTTCAAAGCTTCTTTGTCTTCTATTTTTGGGTAATTGATCTTGAGTTATTATTAATTCCTTGCTTGTGCAAAGTAATTTTCTTTTTCAGCTAAGAAATTTGAGCTTTATTTTATTTAGCGAGAATTTAACGTTAACTATGGACAGATTCCTATTATAAGTTTAATATAAAATTTGGTTTGGATGTTCAAGGAATTTTGGTTGAGTAAACATTCAAAATGTTGATTCTTACAATATCATTCTGTGATTTTTATTAAAGAAACCTCTATGTTATGCAATCTTTATCTCTTTTCTTATGCCAAACGTGTTTATTGAAATGGAGCACGTTAGACCTACAAGACTTTTTTATACAAGAATTTTTTATTTTATTTTTGGATAGAAATGAATGAAGATAAAATCAATTGGGGAGGTTTAAATATGTTAAGTATGATCTGTTATTTATCACTGGTTTGTGAATAGTTACAGTAGAGAAAACACTTTACTGATTACTTAATTTTGTTGTACATATGGCTAACAGTTCATGGTTCATAGCAATACCGTGATTTACCCCCGGAAAAGACCCTACTACCATGCAAGCATTCATTTTAGTGGCCAATGTGCAAGATCATGCAAGAGATTGATGTAATGGCCTCTACCAGACCCTTATGACAGTGGATTATATCACCATGCAACTTGCCTTTAAGCTTGTTTGTAAGTTGCGGTTTCACTGTTTCAATGAAAACAGGCTTGGTTTATGCGCTAGCAAGATTGCCACCTGTCATCAAGCACACCCAAAAAATAAAATAAGACTAAAAATGCCCTATTTGAATTTCATATTTTTATTTGACAATGAGGATTTGTGCTAATCACGAAAATCATATCTGCATGTCTCTTTTGTTGCCTTTATAAACATAGCGCAGCATAAATTTCTAACCTAGTTGTAGTTTGCACTGTAAGTTTAGTGATGAGGGCTTATTACCGTGAATTTTTGCAGCTAACTTATGATGGAAAAACAATAGTGCTGCCGTTTAACTTAGCTATCCTCAAGTGGGCTGCTGAAACTCGTCAAGTTATGCACGGTGCTAAGCTACCAGATGGTGTCTACTTTTATAATATTTATGGGACGTCGTTTGACACACCCTTTGATGTTTGGTATGTGAAGTAATTGCTTTTGTTTGAATTTCAAGTTTAGTTTGAGTATGAGGTATGAAAATTTTTGGAAGAAATTGAATCACCTGATAATATAGGTGATGTAAAACAGATTTAGAAACACTCACACACTGATTAAAGGCAAACTAGAAACTGTTTAGCGGAAGAAAGTACAGAAACAGTGAAGGGAGAGTGAGAAATAGAGAGAGAGGAGGGGGAAGGTGGGAGAGAAAGAACTGAATTGGGGGGAAGAGATGCAGAACGTGGGGGAAGAGTAGAGAGCTCACATAGCCATCAGTTATCATTCAATTAAGTTTAGATATATATGCTTCCTAACTACTACCTCCATTCCTATTTATAAGATCCAGTTGACTTTTTTGAAAAATCCTAAAAAAATTTTAAGAAAGCTAATTACATTCTTTTAAGATATTAAAATTTATCGTTTTTCTTTAAATTATATTATTTGACTTATGAACTAATATATAATGTAATAAAACATGATATATGATATAATTAAGTAATGTAATTAGTTTTCTTAGGATTTTTTTAGGATTCTCTAAAAAAGTCAACTGGGTCTCATAAATAGGAACAGAGGGAGTATAATTTATAGGAGAGCTTTCCTTCTCATGAAGAAAATATCCACTTGCTTCTAATTTTTCTTCCCTATGAAGTAAATCATCCACTTGCTTGATAAAACAATAATAAAACATCAACTTCCTACTAATGATTAAACAACCACTTGCTACATAAACTAGGACAAGAACTAATAGAATATACTCCCTCCATTCCTTTTTATAAGATACAAATAATCGAATTATGTAGATTAAAAAGTTAGTTAAAATTGATTAAAGATAATATGTAAGAATTGTGACTCTTTTTTCAAAAACGCCCTTATTTATAAAGAAGGTGGTGGGAAAGAAAATGAGTATAAATAGCGATGAGAGAGAAAAGTGGGAAAAATTGAGGAGAGAGACGTGTAATTATTGAGGGTAATAATGGGAAAATGCATTAAATGTTTTAGACATCTTCAAAATTCATTCTATAGAAGGCTTCTTTAAAATAGTAAAGGCTTCTTCAAAATATCATGTTCTTATATTCCATCAATGTGTATTGACAACCTAATTCTCCATACAATTCTCCTTGGATTCAACTATGCCTTGTCAATCTTATTGAATCTAAATTTTCTTGTTAAGCTGAACAATTGAGGCGTTGGCTCTGCATTTTTTTTGAGATCAAAATTCTATCGGTTTTCCTTAGTTTTTGATGTTTGAAAAACATAATCTTGTTATTAACATCTTGATGGGCTCAACCCTCCCTTGTTCCATACTTATAAGAGGAAAGGGCCCAAGAACTTAAGGAGTGCATCCAACGCAGGGCAGGACCACAACATGGGGGTGTACCTGAGGCAAGGACAGAGGAAGGTGGAGGTTGTGGGAATGCAGTTATCTAGAGGTGCGTGCGGGGTGGACAAATAGTGGCTGGTTTAAGGAGAGCTCCTGACCTCTAGAACGTTAGGAATAGAACCCTTTAATTTCCTTTCCAGTAGCAGCAGCAGTGTATTGGTGGATTTCTGGGCTGTAATCAAGCTCAGTGACTGTTCCATCAGTTTTCCCATTTGTTTTCCTTCACAGAGAAGCATGTAGCTTGTTCTATTTCCTATTATCTGCTAGTAATACCAGTGGTTCCAACACATCCGAACTTTGTCCATTAGATTGGTGATCAAAAGAGTTTATATGCATCTTGTAGTGCAATGTCTGAAGAAAAGAGTTGCTGTTAGAGACCAATTTTTAGTAAAGATAAAAGGATAAAATCTTAAAAGATAAATCTAACAGAAAATCAAGAGTAAGCATCTCACTCGTAGATTTACTACTAGCCAAACTAAAATTTGCTAAACAACCCTCAAGTAAGAATCTCACTTTAGTGAAGTTTAGTAGCCCAAATAGGAGAATCTCCAAAGTAAAAATCAATATTTTATTTCTCTGATATCCTTGCTTATAGGTTGGCCAGGATATATATGAAGCAGAAATACAATCAGATGACCCTGAAAATAACTAAACACCCCTACTTTCTCGGGACTACAACATAACAGACTCAAACATGACTTAGTGGTCTCTAACTGACCACGTAGTCCTATTATTTAGCTACCAATATATCATTAATAAAACAAGAATCATTCAAATCTCTTAAAAGACCTAAATAATAATATTAAAATTAAAATATCTAAAATAATTAATATCTATCCCTAAAATCTCTCCCTATACTTAAAATCTCTAACTTTCCACATTTTAAATTATCTCACAGTAATCTGGTACACTATGAGTTTCTACATGCAAATTGATATTCTAAGAATACAGTACTTTACAGGATACTGTTTGAGAGATAGAGAGAGGTCAAGGTCCACATTGGACTCAAATGAATACCCCTCCCCCTTTCTCTGTTTGTATTTATCTCTCTCGAACATTACTCCTCAAATTTCTTTTCAAACTTCAAAAGTTTTAAATCCGTTCTATATTATTGTAGCATCTTACATTGCTCTGCCTATTGCAGTTACGGCTCAGAAAAATCTCCCATAGAAGATTTATCTTAAATATGCCACACAATGGTGAGCCACCTTCGACCATATTTCTGAGATAAAGGTCTTAAATGCTGACTTTGATATCTTCCTCTAAAACAGTTCATTGATTCTGGGCCATTTTCTAATCTATGTGTCGGGAGGATCAATAATCTAGCATAATCTTGAAATTGAGGTATAAAAATCCGTGTTTTGTAGTTTTGAACAGTTCTGGTCTTGTTATCTACTACACAGGCAAAAAAATGCAAATATAATGCTATATTATTATTTTAAAATTCAATTTTCATCTGACACTTTGACTCGTGGAAGGCTCAATGTTCTTTTTCAAGAATAAATTGTTAATGTCGTTTGGTAGGTTTCAGAATTCAGTAGGACATCATCTAGCACATGTAAGATCTTGCCTTCATGGGAATTTCTTTTACTTAAATTTCTATAATTTTAACTTTCCTCTAAAATAATTTGAAATTTCTATTTCTGTCATTCTCCATAAATGTTTCCCATTCACCACTTTTGAATAGGCTTGTGACAGCACTTTTTTTTTTTTTGGAGAATTGTTATAAGGTCCCAAAGAAGTAATGTCATTACTAAAAAGCTCTACAACAAGTGAATTGCATGCAATGATCTACACTGCCCACTTGTTATTTGGACTTTTTGGCGGTCACATTCCTTCTTTAAGATTTCATTCTGATTTTCCCTTTTTTACTATCTCGATGAATAAAAAATCTCTAATTGTGGATCCTTATCCAAATGTTTGTCTCACACGTAATATTGCAGTGCACTTTCAAGAATTTCTTTAGGCACTCTGACATCCATCAACAAACTTCTATTGAACTTTGAATTTTGTAGACTTAGTGACCTTGCACCTAAAATACAGACTGCGTTACTCAGTTTTTTAGTTACTTTCCTTCTCTGTTTCCAGCCGCAATATTTTTACATCCAAGGAGATGGAACAGTACCTGCTGGATCGGCCAAGGTGCTTTTTGTTTTTCATCATTTAGTATTATGCATATACTAGGCTGTACTTGATGGTGCTTGTTTGTGAGTTGCTAGTCAATTGCGAGGAATATGACAGAAAATTTGAGAATAATGTAGGGTTCAGTGTGGCTGCAAGTGTTCAAGCATGTCATTCTGGGAGTTGTTTAACCATCGAATGGGATTAAAGAAAATTGTTGAAGCCATGTGTCCTGCTGCCTTTACAGAAGTAGGCTAAATGGATGGATATTAGTTAACATTATGTGATGCTTAATTACAACAATAGCAAATCTTATCTCACTAAGTGGTTTAATTACAAGAATGATGTCATTGTGCTCAATCAATAACCAACTCTTTAAATATATCAATCACCGAAAGTTATCATTCGACAACTTCCTTCAAATGTTTTTTGTTTGTTCTACCTATCTTCTTAATACTCTATGTATGTTCAGCTTTTCTCACCAAAGCATCCATCGGCCTTCAATTACCTTAAATAATTTTTATCATTCTCTCTAATAGAAATTAAACCAACTCTTTTCTGTATATAATTATTATGAATCTTACATTTTCTCATATGATCATATATCTGTCTTAATATCTTCATTTCTACTATTTTTTTTTTGTTTTTTCCTCAATAAATGCTAAACTAATGTGAGTTTAAATTTACTGTCCAATGCCTTGTGAAACCTGTATCTGAGGATTTGATACCATTCTTTTGTCGTCATATTTTAGGCTGATGGACTTCCAGCAGCTGAAAGAGTAGAAGTTACCGCTTCTCATCGTGAACTTCTATGAGATAGAAGAGTGTTTCAACTTATCCAAAAATGGCTGGTCGTTGAGCCAACGGTTATCAACCCATCAAAGATATCTAGAGTGGGAGATGCCTATCCTAGAGATGATAGTATGGGTTTTAATCGTGGGCCGAACCCGCTCAACCCACAAACCTAACGGTTATGGGTTTGGAAAAAGTAGGACCTTTTTAATGCGGGTCTTTTAGGCCCGAACCCATATGGTCCCAACCCGCCACAGGTTGGCTTATATGGTCTTTTTTAAAAAAAAAATCTATAAAATGTCAAGACCCAAAAATCTAAAAGTAAGCTCAAAATCCTAACTTTTATGCATCCTTCAAATCCATTTGTAGGGGTAAACTTTAAAACGTAATTTATATCTTGTAATTTGTAAGTGGAAATCAGCTCATTCCAAATTTTCAAGAAGTGAAATTATTATTTATTATATTATCAGCTTTATATTTTTTTTTATGGTTTGGTTCTATAGGGAAAAAAATTAACATGTCTTTTTTTAAAAAAAAAGAAATTTGAAAAACAGGGAAAAAAAAGGGGTTGGCCTGCCCAACCCACCAACCCGATGGTTATAGGTTGGGTTGGCCAAATGTGAGCTCATATAGATACGGGTCTTTTAGACCCAAACTCATATGGTCCCAACCTGTAGTGGGCTAGCCCAAATCCAGTGGTCCAACCCATATTACTAGCTATATCATGTCCATTTAATTGTGATTAATTAGATGCTTCCATACTGAATGTGGCACATGCTTGTGTTTCGTGCTTTTTTGGAAATGACATTTATGGGATTGCAGATTTATTCTCCGTCCATCGCCCTTGGTCAGTGTAAAATTAATTCCACAAATTATAGATCTCATTTATAGAACTAAGGTTCGAATCTCTATAGGAGAGGTATGTCTCAAACAGGATTGACTCTATAGAATGATATGTATGACTATAAAAATAACAAACTCACTCGAACAAAATTAGTAGTCATTGAAGTGCGAATCATATTCTCTACACACTCTTCAATGAAACGAGGAGTCGTTATGTCTGGAATAATGGCGAGCCAAAACAATATATCAATCCCCTTCTTGGTGCCTTATTTGCGAAACTGGAAATATATTATCTAATGAAACTCGTCTGGAAGGTTCCTGGTTGCGAATTGATGCAATGCCAATAGTCAATACTGTGATAGCAGATTTACTTTGTAATTATGTCTAAAACAAGTCTTCTTTTATTTTTCCAACATGTTTAAAACAAGTCTAGAGAAAATTTAGTTGTGCCAAATTTATATTATTTCGTTATTTAGTTAAAAACACATCAATTTCATTACTAAAAAGTGTAGCAATTTGTAATTAATCCCTTCTCAGCGGTATTTCCTTTTGAAATAAAGTGAAATGCATATTAATAAAAAAGATCATCATGGACAATAACACCAGTTTCAAAAGTGTAAGTAGCTCCTAGAGGAATTAAAATTCATGCGACAAAGCTTATAAGACAAGCTAATTGCTTAAAAATAAAATTAGAAAGAAGCTTATTAATCTTCTGATAAATCACATTGGACGATACTATGTTTAATCCATTGAGATAGCAATGAATTTGTGATCCAAAGAAGGCATGCTCTAAGACATGAAGGAGCAATTAATGTAAATCGTGAAACCTTCTTCCATATGAATGAAATTAGAAGCTGGCCTTGGAGTTCGATCCAAGTTTGACAGATTTTCCTTATATGATGCTTACATTTTTTCATAACAATAATCTATCCAATTAATGAAATGCTTTCCACATTTTGGATATTCAGATTTTCCTTAGTATTTCTTTTATTGTTGCAATTAATTTTCATATTTATGACTGGGCTCCATTATTTGCCAAGTCAATAGCTCACTAATAAGTATTGTTGTCAATTTTTTTTTTTTTGTTTACAATTCTAACTTATAAAAAGTTGTCAATTCACACTTAAACTCATGGCCATGGCAACACTAAACTCGATTGAACTCATGATTTCACAAGTTTTACAATTTTTATTAGAGGTGGTAAAATGGGCCAGATTGTCAGGTTCGAGCCAGCCTACCACGGGTTAAATTTATATGGGTTTGGGCCAAAAAAACTCACACCTATATGAGTTGGCATTTGATCAGCCCAACCCATAACCTCTGGGTTGGAGGGTTGGGCAGGTCAACCATTTTTTTTTTTCAATTTCTCAAATTTTTTTAAGAATAATATGTTGAAACTTTTTTCTACAAACCTAAAGTCGTAAACCATAAAAGAATTAAAATACAGTACTAAATCATAAAGTGATTATCAACCATTAAAATATCAAATTCAAAGTTCAAACAACGGGTGGCCAGAAAATCCCAATCTCAAGACTTCCTGCTTGGTCCTGGGATTTTAATCTCGAGAATTTTCTAGTCCTAACTGGGACCGGGACCGAGATCAAATTCAGTGATCCCGGTTGAAATCGGGATCGGGATCACCTAATCTCGGTCTCGATTTTTTTTAATTTTATAAATTAAGTTATCCTTTTATTTGTATATTCTTACATTTATTAATTAAGTTATTTTTTTCAAAACATGTGTATAACATCTTTAGTTGGAGTTAAACTGCATATATTGCAATACTAAACTTAAATAATTACTGTATAAAAATAATCATGAAGATGGAAATAATAACAACAAATATTATTTTTAAACTCTAGATCAATTTATATAATTATTATGGCCTTATTAGTTGTTAAATGATTTATTTAACAATAAAATATGAAAACTTTATTGAATATAATTATTATGACCAGAACCAAGATGCATTTTTGCATCCTGACTCAAACCCCGAGACCAAGACTGGGATCATCAAATCTCGGTCCCAATCCTAGTTCCAGATTTGCCCACCCCTATTTCAAATATAAAACATTAATAAAAATATAAATTAAGTCAAGTTTTAAAGTTCAAATATTACAAAATACAAACTGAGCATGCATAATAAAATAAAGTGAAAGACATAATTATCTTAAATTTAGAGCTTTTACTCTTTTAAACTTTAACCTTTATTCTTTAGGAATTTGCAAATTCTTTATAAATAAATATAAAAAAATAAAAAACTAGCCAACTCGTGAACCCATTGAGCTAATTCGCCATGGGTTGGGCTCATATGGGTTTTAGACCAAAAAGACCTGTGTGAAAACGGTCCTGCTTTTTGTAAATCCGGCCCATTTTTCAAGTTGGATGGGTTCAGCCACGACTAAAACCTGTAATACCAACTCGAATTTTTACATTTCTAATTTGCAAATTTTGTTGATTCGTTCTTGATCTTATACTAGCTTTTTTTAGATTTTTTCATGATTAGTTGATCATATGTGAATTTCAAAGAAATTTTTGTTGTTGAGTGTGATAAATTATGAGTTTTGATAGCAAAGTTTTTAAGTCTGGATTGACTCTACGCCAAGAACCGCTTTTGGGTTTAGTCTGTTTTGACTCAGATGGAGCAGCTGTTTAGCAAGAACCAGAACAACTCCATAATAACTGTTTGACTCTTCTTCTGGGTTTTTTCCTTCTTTATCAACCATAAACTTTGTTCATAGTTTAATGGATAACTATGGTTCGTAGAGGAAAAAAATGGATGAGGAAAACTGAAGAGAAATACTAGAGTAGAGAGAAGCTAAATGAAATAAAAGAAGACAGAAGAAGAATTATAAACGAGTAAATTGAAATAAAACACCAAAAACCTATCAACTAAGAACTCCTGCAAAACATGGCAAAGATGAATAAAAATGGAAATTGAGGTGGAGAAATTAAAGGAAGGGATGAAACAAAAGGAACATTATTGCTTTAATATCCTTATAGAGAGGACTGATGATAGACTTTAGCAGATGCCAGCTATCACGTTGGAGGAAGATAGGACTGGAAGTACTCAACAGTAGTTATTATTATATTCATATTCATCTTTTTTTTCCAACTATATTCATATTTTTTCGATACATGATGAAAGCTAAGAAACAAACAAAAACAAAAATGTTATTGCTAATTAGGTTTTATGTGAACCAAGTTAGTGTCAAGCCTATCTACTAGGTAGAATTCTAGCTCCATATTGAGTGCTCTTTTCGCAAGGTTATTTGCAACTAGGTTTAGGTTCTTTGGGATGTGACGAATCTTTACCTGCCAACTATACTCCAATAAGCTTCAAATCTCCAACACTAAGCTTCGTTGCATGTGTCTCCAGGCATCAAGACAATCTATAAGTATAACCACATTCTTTATACCCATGTCTCAAGCTTGCTCTAAACCAATTAAGCAACCCTATAGTTCAGCGTTTAAAGATCCCTCTTACTGAATTCTCATTATGAATCCCCCATAGAAGTTACCTTGTGGGTCCCATATGTCTCCTTCACAAGCTACCGAGTAGAGAAGTTTCAAGAATGCACCATCCATAGAGAGTTTATAATAACCTGAGGGGATTGTTGCTGAGTGAGCCTCCAACATTTCATGACTCCCTTACAAGGTTACATTATGGTACTGCTTGTTGTTTCTTCGTATAGAATCAGTTATGGCAGCTACACAAATCTTCAAAGAGCTAAGATCTGCATTAAGCCCTTAAAAAATCTTTTCATTTCTAAATTTCCATAGCAACTAACATGACATGGCAAGAAATTCTGCCCATTTAGTGTCCTCCACAAAATCAACACAAATTTAAAACACGATTTTTAGTTGCAAGATTCCTAGGAGAATCAATCCTACTTTCTTGATGGTAGTTGCGGCAGTTGCTATCTTTTTGGGTTGCAGCTATCCACGTGGACTGAATCCTATTTCATCACCTTCTCGTCACTTTCATCCTCTCTTTACTACGGCACACACGTGCTCCCTCTTCCTCAAACTGGCAGTTCTTTCGATCTTATCGGGATAGGGCGTTGTCTTTCTAGGTTAGATAATATTTAGTAACTCCATGTTTGCCTAGCCGATCCCTTGTGTTGAACTCATCTAAGAGGTTAGGCTTGTAAGGAGATTGGGCTTGCTTATGCTAGTTGGGCCTGTGGTATTATTTTTAAGGGCCTACACTTTTAATTAAGTTTTCTAGGCCTGCATTAATTAAATTAATTAGGTATTTATCTCAATATAAGCAAAATTTAATACATATCTATTTGCAAAAGTAAATGGAAAAATCCCATATAAAATTGCTTGAAATAGAGAAATTTTGAATCAGTTTGGTAAATCCAATAAATTCTTAATTAAGATATCAACTCAATTTAAATTTCAAGATATGAAGTAAATTACTTTATTGCTCATTCCTAATCTCATCTCTCCTCTTAAAGGGCTTCAATGGTTCTAACTTATTTTTTTCAATAAGTATATATGAAACATCAATATATAATAAAATAAAATATGATTGCCTTAAATTAAAGAAATTTTTTATGTTGTGAAAGGATCATCAAGAATAATTCAAGCAAAAAAAATAAAGGCATAACCTACATATCATTTAAATAACTTTTAGTTGAATATTGAGATTAAAAAATTTAATTTTTTTAATTGATATTGTGGTTATGCTTTTCTTTGTATTTTTTTGTCTTGAATTATTTCATATTAAAGGAATCATATTTTTGTAATAAAAAAAAGAATTATATTTTATTTTATTATATTTTAATGTTAAAATGTATACAAACTTATTAAAATAAAAAAAAAACTAAATTACAAGGGCATAGTTTAAATTGCCCACTAAGGGCAATAAGCAAATTATCGTTAATTTGTTAATCTCAATCTACTAAAACACTGGCAGTATATCAATAAATCTCTTTCCATATGAGAGAAAATAGGGTAAAAACGAAAAGTGCAATAAAGTATTTTACTCATATTTTAAAATTTTAAATTAGGTCAATAACTGAATTAGGGATTTATAGAGTTTAAAATTATTCTATTTCAAACAACTTTACAACTTTATATAGAATATTTCCAAAGTAAAAATTAGGTTGAAGGCAAAATATAGAAAATAAGTTTAGAAGATGAAAAAATAAACGCTTAACTTGCTTAAATAATTTTGACTAAAATTAGGAAATTAATAACAATGAAAGGTAAATTATTAAATAAAATTTATCTTAACATAAATTTTTATTAAAAAATAAAATTTATTAATAAAGTTAATGGTTTGATATATATTTTCAACGAAAAGAGGTAAAAGTATTAAAAAGGGAATGATATGGATATTAAATTTAAAAATTTTTATAAATAATAAAAAATTTATTATTTTTTTCAAAAATTTCTTTTAATTTTTTTCTCTTAATTTTCTTTCATTAGAGTAAAAATAAAAAATATATATAGCATGCACTCAAGCACTTTGCAGTTTTCTCCCGTATGCGTTTTCAAACGTGACGAATCTTCCTCTCACTTTCTTGAAAAGCAGAGTCCAAATTCATTGGCAGAAAAGAACGAGACAAAAAGAAAAGGCAAATCGAATTTCTCTTCCAGAACCTCCGATACTCTCGATTCTTAAGTCTGTCTAGTCACAGCAATTTATTCATCAAACTGTCAATCCCTTCTTCCAAATCTCCAAACCTTCATCCATGGATTCGTATTGTGCAGAACAGAGCAGATGCAAGAGACTCAAGCTCGAACATCATTCACAACCACTCGATTTTCTCACCAGACTCCCTTGCGAGCTCGTTTCTGAGATATTTTCAAAGCTTCCCACTTCGTCTTTGATCAATTTCATGTATGTTCACCCATCATGGCGATCCCTGGCACAAGACCCTTCGATTTCTCGTCATCTCTCCACCATCACCAAGAACCATCAGTGCTTAATCTTTCATTGTGATACTCCGATTAGAAGTCAAATTTGCTTCACAGACTTCAATTCTTCCCCAGGTAACATCCAAAAACCCACTAATCTCCGTCCAATTTTCGCTTCTTCTATGCCTGAATTTGATGTGGTAGCGTCATGGGAGGGCGTACTGTGCTTGTTCGATTCTTTGTACGGTGACAAACTCTATCTGTATAACCCTTTCACAAATTTCTTTAAACAATTGCCTCAACCCATGAACCATCCAAATCAAGATTCTGTGATTGGATTCGGCCTCGTTCCTGAAACTCAGGAATTCAAAGTTGTTCAAATCATAAACGTGAACCCCTCCAAAGATCCATGTTCCAAGGCTTTAATTTTAAGTCTGGGAAACTCTCAGTGGAGATATATAGGTGAAGTGAGGCATCATTTTGTTCAATGCACTTCACAGATTCTTGTTAATGGAAGACTCCATTGGGTCACTCAGCAACGGAGACGAGGAAGGAATCGTTGTAATGCTCTTGTTTCGTTTGATCTCGCAAACGAGTCATTCCAAGATGTTCCCAAACCTGAAGTTGAAGATTTGAAGAAAAATAAATTCCATTTGCTTGTGATAAAGGGTTGTCTTTCTGCAGCGTTTTACTGCAAAAAAGGATGGTTGGAGATATGGGTAATGAAAAGTTATGGGGAAAAGGAATCTTGGAATAAGGAATACAGCATTAAAAATCATATTCCTAAGGGGTTGAAAGAGAAAGTTAAGTTAGACTTTTGGGGTAAGAAATTCTTGAAGACCCCATCAAGAGCCAGGCGTGTTAGAGTTGTTTGTGTTCTTGACAATGGGGAGATTATGTTGGAGTATAAAGGTCAGGCTTTGGCTACTTATAATCCCACTAAGAATAAATTCAAGGATTTGCAAATTCATGGGATACCAAACTGGTTTCAAGTGGTTCATGCTGGTGGCTTCAATTTGAATGAGACACTCCTTTCATAATATAATTTTTTTGGGTAATTTTCTAGTTTGTCTTTCATAATGTAATGCATTTCGTCTACCTCGTCTCAATTTTCCTACACATCACTGATAGGAATTTGTCCTGTTAATAATAGGTTTCCTTCATAATTATGTCAGGGTATGTTATTTATTTTTGTCCCAATATTTTCATTGGATTTTTATCTTTTCTTCTATTTCAGATCGTATGTCAATTTTTGATAATAGCATTCGTATCACCCAGCTCTAAGATTGTTAACCTTTAAACAAAGGTAATTAATCTTTTTTTATAAGAAAAGTTTAGAAGATTTGGGTTCTTATAAACTCAAAGAGCACTTACAGTCTCATCAAAAAAGTATTCATGTCGGTTGAACCCACACAACCTTATAATTATAAGCTAACCAAAAGTAAATAATTTGAACTAGATAGTCATGACTAATCAAAATAGATAAGCCCAAAACCTATGCTAATTGTCATTATTTAGGCGACATACATGATAATCTGAACGAGGGACACCTAACAGATTAAATGGCTCACTTAAGTAATTAAAGTTTGACCTATTACAATTAAATTATTAATTGAAAAGACTAAATATGTGGGCATGACTAATATATTCGCTCTAAAGGGAGAGTGTTAGTGATTGAAAATCAAATCAATCATAATTATGATTTATTTGATCGTAAGTGATTGAGAATCAAATCAATTATAATTATAATTGATTTAATTGTATATATAATTAGAAGTTTCCTTATCTTGTATTAATTTCAATTATTCTCATTTATTGTAATTGATTAAGTTGTCTCCTTTCCTAATCTATATAAAGAGACTTTATTGTACAGAATTAAATACACATAATACAAGTTTTATTCTCTCTTATTACAATTCATAAAACAACCAACACCGATCAAAAAAATAAAAAATAAACTACCAACACAAATTCTTTAATTTATAAAGACATGACTTTCCAATACATATCTCTTTATTTTAAAATAGTCCAATAATATTGAAGGGACTTTTTATTATATAAATTCTTTATTTTCTAAGGACATTATTTTTATTTAAATTTATCATAAATCCATTGGCGTGGTGTTGACCATATATATTCCCAGTTCGGTGACTGAATTTGATGTAGTAGGGTAATAGGATGGTGTATTGTGTTTATAGAATTCCTTATTGGGTGACAAACTGTACCAGTATTAGCTTGACTAATTTCTTTCAAAAATTGCCTCAACTTGTCAAACACTAAAATCAACAGTTTGGGATTGGAATCAGCTTCATTAAAGTTGTAAACGTAACACAATTTTAAGAGGAAGGTTAGAGATATGGGTAATGAAAATTTACAAGGGAAAGGAATGTTGGACCAAGGAATTCAGCATTTGAAATCATATCCTGAGGGTTTAAAAGAGAACAAGGGGTTAAAAGAGAAGAATGAATTGGATATGAAATTCTTGAAGATTATTTCAGGATCTAGAAGTGTTAAGAGTCCTGTGTGTTCTTGAACAAGGGAATTTTATTGGAGTATAAAATCAAGGCTTTGGCTACGTACGATCAAACCCACAGATAATTCAAGATTATCAAAGATATACCAAACTAGTTTGGAGTAGTTCATTTCATAATATAAAATTTAGGGTATTTTTTAAGTTTAAATTTTGCACAAGGTGTTGATCCGATTAGGAATTAAGTTCTTGGCCTCTTGGGATTCGTTGTTTTGTTAATACTATCGTTGATTTTACTACTATAAATTTATGTATATATGACGTTCTATATGTAACATCTTAATATTTTGGCCTCCCTATATGAGATATTTAAAATGAGTAAAGGGCCCTAGTCTATAAAGAACTGGGATATCTTACAATAATTGAAGTGAAACCTGGGGAACGACATATGTGCAAAGAAGAAAATTTTCACAAAGTTTCAAAGAAAAATGTGGACAGGTCCGAAATCCCCAAAAATTTCCATAAAATCCCTGAAAATGCGGACAATATGGCTCAATCAAAATGACGTTTGGAAATCCGAGGAATTTTTTATAAATTTTTGAATATTTTCATAAATTTTGGTCGAAACGAGTTTTCGGTCAAAAATTGATATTATCATATATAGGGACCTCAATTTTCTAGATTGGGATTTGAGAAAAATAGTACATTATTTTAAGGAATTTTTTATGTGATTGAAATCTAAAAAGAAAACCGGTTATGTAAGCAGAAACCCTTGAAATTAGTAAATCGTCGGTAAAATAAGTTTTTAAAGAAAAATTAATTATGCGAGTTTTAGATGTCCAAAAATTCTGAAATTTTAATGGTAGTCTCCTGACGTTTTTATAAAATTTTTGGAAATTTTGGACAAACACAGAATTTTTTTAAATTTTCTGATTTTCAGGTCAATACGGGGGGGAATTATCGAATGAAATTGAATCAGGCGAACCCCCTAGGCCCACATAGACGTGGCTCCCACCTTGCTCAAGGAGGAATTCAGATTTTGCATGTGAAAAATATGAAAAACTTTGTGGAGGGACACTTGTCAAAAAAGTAGAAAAGATTTTGAGAAAATTACACCTAAAGACCCAAAATTATTTGCAATTTGACCCCTCCTCCAACATTATAAATACTCCTCCTCCTTCTCCCAACCATAAGCCCACTCTCCTCTTAAAGAACCCCTTCCCTTCTCAAAAGGCCAAGCAATCCAAAGGTAGTTCGAGCGGTCCCGGCTCAATCTTCGGTACAAATAAATTCCAATCTTCTCCCTATTTTGAATCCCTTTACTTTCCAATAGTTTTTAGAGTAGTTCTAAGTGGAGATTTTGTCCAATTGAGCTAGCCTAGATAGTGAACCTAAAGAGAGATTTTATCTAACTATCCTAGCCCAAACAAGCCTTCCTAAGGGGAAGTGCTACCCAATTTTCCCAAATTAAGATAGTATTTAATAGGGGCAGGTGGTGTCCAACTATTTTGGACTAAGATAGCATTTTTTTAGGGGGAGATTATGTCTAACTATCCTGGATTGAGTTAGGATTTCTAAGGAGGAGATGCTGCCTAACTATTGGGTCTAGGTAGTCTGATGGGCACACCTAAAAAGAGATGCTGCCTAACTGCCTCGGCCTAGGCAGTGGGGATGAGCCAATAGCAGGGGTGTATACTTGATAGGCTGTACAAGGTGGACTACAGAGAGGTACAAGTAGGGGAAAGATACAAGTCAGGCAGGGGAAGGATACAATTCATGTAGTAAGGAACCACGACCCTAGGGGTACAAGACGGGAAGGTTTGTAGTATACCAATAGAGACATACAGTAATGCCTTACACTGTGGTCTGTGTAGGCATTACAAAGCAACGGACCAACAGTCCAATAGTGCTAGAGACAGTTAATCAGAGCCACACACCGCACAAGAGTATACGGTAGCTAGAATCTCTAACCTTAACTTGTATTGCTTTTCTTGTCTCCTATTTGTTGGATGCTTGTTTACTGTGAATGTTATGTATGAGATATATGACTCCCTGTTTATATGCCTTGGCTATGTGATAGAGGTAGAGTCACATGCATGCTCCTTATACACAATAAGTGCCAAGAGAGAGAGCACTAGAGGAGTAGTATGAGTGTTGTTAATAGCATGACATGCATTACATTATATTGTTACTGGTTATGATTCTGCCACTAAGGTTTCCCAAGAAACCTTACCCTCTTCACAATGCAGGTGAAAGCTCTGTAAAAGGCTAAGGAAGGGAAAGAGTTTAGACATAAATGTTTAAGCTTCTTGATTTATGGCATGTATCTGTACAGTACAATCAGTACATGTATTATGGATTTTGGTCTGTACGCCCCTATACTTTAATGAAAAGTTGTTTATCATTGATGTATTTTGAGAAAATTTTCTCTCTATTTTCCATTATACAAACATAACAAGTAGTTCCAAAGGCCACTTTAAGGTATAGTAAAAGCTCGAAAAGTAGAATGTGACATTATATATCAAAGTTATTGGAACCCCCGTCATATATAAAGAGCTAGAATTAATGCAAAGACATATATGACGGTTTATTTGTAAATGTGTCATATAATAAACAATTATATGATGGTTGTTTAAACAACCATCATATAAAATATCGAATTCTATATATGGCAATTTGTTTATTAGAACTATCATATATATATATAAGGCATATATATGGTGGTCTTTTATGAATAAACCGCCAAATATTTATATATGACAGTTTTTTAATGAGATCCGTCATATATATTCTTTTAAAACTTTGAATCTAAAACATATTTTCATGATTTCAAACTTCCCTCCAATTTGTGGCGCTCTGTTCAAATTTCTCCAACCACTATTTTACGCCATACCAACCATTATTGTCACACCTTCCTTTTATCCCATTTACCTTACCATATTATGGCTATTGGAACCACTAGTTATGACTTTAAGTTGGGAAAATAGGGGAAAAATTTTCACTTTATCATATTACTATTCATCCACCCCTTAATTTCGACTAACTTTGAAAAATCATAACTAATTCAGGAAAAATCAAAACACAATGATTCCAAGCTCATTAGAAAACTCTTTCATTGCTCTTCAAGGGAAAAATAATCTCACACATTTATAGTATAGCAGTGAACATGCACAGGCCCTCAAAAGTGTACTATTCATATAGTCATTTTGGCACTATTCATTTGGTCATTTTCATATTTTCCATGATTTTTTGCCCAACTTTGGGTAAGCATAAATTTCTCTATAAAACTCCAAATAACATGTTATACCACTCCATTTACTAAAAATAGAGCCAACCCAAATTCAAGCTTGAAATAGCCAAAAACCAAGTGCCAAAATACCATAATCACATTGTCATGCTAATTTCCCCTTTCCTCTCAATGCTCATGCCATTCGGACAGCATAATGGCTATGTAAAAGCATATTTCCATAATTACAACATGATCTAGTAGCATACAAAACCAGTCCAATAATTTAGTATCACAACATATATATATACACAAACATCTAGAAGTATTAGAGGAGACAAATTAAACATGCTCATTCTTTCTCTCTTCCTTGCCTCCTGAAGTTCTTTCACCTGCATTGTAGAGAGGGTAAGGTTTCTAAAGAAACCTCAATAGCAGAACAGTAACCAGTAACAATATAATGCAATGCAAGTCATGCAATATACAATGCTCATAACTACTCAGCTAGTGCCCTCTCTCTCGGCACTCACCATGTATAGGGAGCATGCACATGGCTCTATATTTATCATATATCCAAGGCATATAAATAGGGAGTCATACATCTCATACATTTCATTCATGCTTGCTCAACCACAAACACAATAAAACAAGAAATAGCACAAAGCAGACAAGCAAAGCAATTATAAGTTAAGGTTAGAAATTCTAACTACCAGTTACTTCTGGACAATGCAAGTGGTTCCTTATACTTCTGAAGATACTGGAGGACTCCTTTTATGTGCCCAAACATAACACAATGTCAAGACATCAATGTATGCTACTACCATTAGACCAAAGACCCTTTCCCTTAACATAAAGGGTCCAGGCTATACTTGTCCTTTAATCGATTTCAGAGGCCAATCCTACGTAATTTCTGCCTCTGAATCAATCCATGATATTCACATTATCAAAATAATACTCCTTCCTATTGAACTTCTCTTGGTCGAACACCTCCTTTATGGGGTCCTTAGTGATTTCATCCATTCCGTGTTTCACATGTGTTCTTTCAACCTTTTCTCAAGTAAAACAATGTTCTGAACACATTGGAACCATCAAACCCATACAAATCAAATCATAACACTACCCTGGGAGGCTTGGCCGAAACTCATACATGCTCCACAATTCAAGAACTCAATTTAAATAAAGCTTATACACCAATTTATAGCCTTTTCCTATCTTTTTAAATATCAAACAACATCAATTCCTTCTTCCCCTAGCTTGGCCGAAACTTGGATAGCATTTCCACCCTTTGGAATGCTTCCAAAACCATGGAGAAGAGAAGGAAATTGAAAGAGGATATAGGCTAAAACATATCTTGATCGAAGGATCAATCGATGTAGCTTGATTCACCCCTAAATTACGTGCCTAAAATGAGGGGAGGGAGCTCTCTATTTATAGATTAAAAATGGGACATGGAGGGAATTATGAAAAACTTTAAAATGTCAACAATTTCAACTCCCCCTTTTACACCAAGACACATGTCCCCTTCTGCTACCTTCTTGGCCTTTCTTAGCTTAATTCATAAGGCAAATATGGCACAGGGTACTTTTGGTCCAGGGGTCCCACATATTTCAGTATCTTGCGACAATTTTTCCTGTATTGCCTTAAATTAATCCAAAAATTCCAAAGAAATTAAATACTCATTGAAAAATTCCCAATTTTTTCCCAAAAATATCTTAATGGCTCAGGAGGCTACCATAGAACTTTCAGAAGTTTTTGATATCATGAACTCCCAAAATTAATTTTTCTCTGAAGAAGTCCTTTATATCAGTAATAAACCGATTTTAGAAATTTTTAATAATTCCTCTGGACTTCTTCCTAACCTCCAATAAATCTTATAAATCTTCTAAAATATTATATTAATTTTCCCCAATTGCAGTCCAAAAAATGAGGCCTTTAGATATCTAATATAATTAATTTTTGGCCAAAAACACGGTTCAGGAAAAAATAATAAAATTATCAAAAATTTACCAAAAATTCATATAGCCTCTAAAAATTGTTCTAACCATCATATATTGTTTTGGATGCTCTAAAACATTTTTTATGGATTTTATGGGAATTTTCAAGGCTTTCGGATCTGTCCAAAATTCAGCCTCTAACTTTGTTGAATTTTTACTTTTTACACATAGTTCTTTCCTTAGATCTTACTTCAAAAGTCAGGAGATCTCTCTCTCCTCTACAGACTAAGGCCCTTTGTCCATCCCAAATACCTCATCTAGTCCTAAAAAAATATTAGGGTACGACCTTCAGTCTACCCCAAAATACCATATTTGGGCTTAAAAATTTTTAGGATGTTACATGTGGCTTTTTCTAAATTCTAAAAGTCTTGTATTCACACTACTTTTTATCATGAAATGCCACATACCCTTTCCTTCTAAAAAAAACCCTTGATTTTTCTCCATTTTTCTAAAGAATTCTAGCCTTCCTTCTGCCAATAAAAATTTTGGCCTCTTCTAGTCTCTTTTCCTCCAGCAATTTTTCTCCATACAAATTAAAATTCCACCGGCATGTTATAAATTATATGTTCGGAGAAAAATTCTCAAAATTTCCAGATACATCCTCCTAAAATGTCAGAATTTTTCTCTTTCTAGAACCATCTACAAAAAAAATTTCAGTTACGGTGATTTTTACTGCTTTCTCTCTGTCTCTTCTAGGGCTTAAAATAATTTTATAAAATCCCATAATTCCCAAAATATATTTTTGTAATCCCTTTCTAGAACACTAAGGCTCATATACATATGAAATAATTAATTTTTGATCAAAAACCCAATCTGGCCAAAAATATTAAAATATTCTAAAAATTCACTAAAAATTCCTCATACTAAAAAATTCATTCTGAGCCTCATATATAGTTCTAGATGCCCTCTTCTATTTTAGGAGTTTTTCATGAATTTTCTTGGCTTTCAAACCTAATTGAAACTCAAAGTCTAAGTTTGTAGTACTTTTTTTCACACAGGTTCTTCCCTTGATCTCAGTTCAAAAGTTGTGAGATCTCTCTCTCTCCTTTACTGACTATGGCCCTTTATCATCCTAAATCCCCATCTATAGAGCTAAAAATATCAAGATGTTACACATGTGCTTCTAGCACCTTGAGTCATTCAATGGCATGTGCTTCAACACCTTATGTCATTTAGGAACTTATGCTTCTGGCACCATGGTACTTTAGGGATATGCGCATCTGGCACCTTGTATCCTTCATAGACTTGGTAATAAATTTTGGCCCATGATCCTCATTATCTTTCATTACATTTTATGCTATATTATAAGCAAAGATGTCATTGATGTTGACTTCATTTTGGTCCCATCGGATTCCATTCATGGTATAATTTATTGAGATCTCATTATTTTCACACATTTCAAGTACCTTGGTCTCTTTTGGGACTACTATATTTTCTTTTGAAATAATAACTCTTCAATAGATGTCTCTTTTATAGCTAATAAAACTCTTCAGGACATAGCACTTCATGAGCTAATAACTAGTTTTTTATTATCCTCTATTTAACCATATATATTCTTAGCTCCTTTTCTCATTGAAGGATTTTTATCTTTAGAACTGATAGGCCTTCCACACTTCAACGTGCTTTATATTCATTTATAATAGTTTGTCCTTTAGGGACAATAATTTTGATAGAAGCATTAGCAACTAGGAGTTTCTTTGGGTTAGTAAATGCTTCTAGCATTTTATTAGCTTAGCTTTACAAATGAATTATCTTATAAACTTCCATTTCCCATTATTTTGTTAGAGGATCAAAATGAGTCATTGATAATTTATTCCAACTAATATCTTTATTCAACAACTTATTTTTCCCCTAATGTTGGGAAAAGTAATTCATCAAAATTACATTCAACAAATAGAGTTGTAAATAAAATTTATGTAGATGGTTCTAAATATTTTATAATCAAAGAAGATTCATGGCCAACATATATTCTCATTTTGATGTATTATAGTGGTGCTACCGGCACATATACTGCATACCCAAAAATTCTTAAATAGGAAATGTAACATCAGAATTTTTATCTTTAGATTTAATTATAATTAGAGAAAAATTATTTATGACTAAATTATTTAGTTAAAATATAATTTAGAAAGTAAAAGCAATTAATGTAATTAAAAATATATATAGATATGGTTAAAAAAATTAATACACACATATAAATAAAATAAAAAGGAGATCAAGTTTAAAATTAATATTGTTCACGTGCGCGCATGTGTGTGAGAGAGATCATAGGGGCAAAAAACAAATAGAGACAGTTAGAGTGATGGAGAGAAAGGAAAAAAACAAAAAAATATATATATTAAGGGGCACGTGGCCCCTTAATATATCACGTGGGGCCCTAGGGTATATTAACCCCACCACCACTTCCCTTGTCATATCTCTTTTGGCCGACAAGTAAAGGACAGAGGCAACAAGTTTTTGCAACGCACTTGATGTATCTTTCAACTCAAGGCAATTTTATACGATCATTTAGGTAATTAAAATCTCTCATTTTCAACAAATTTTCTTCATAAAAGTTGTTCTATGTATTTTGATCTTTTAATGAGGGTAATTTTGTTATGATTAAAGGAAATTTTTAAAGTTAGGGTTTTGAGTTTTGACAATATAAGACTATAGGAATATAGAGGGATGTTAATAGATAGTTTTAATCGTTTATATTTTTAATTTAGTTTTTTTTGTGATTTTATAATTAATTTTATTCAAAATAGACCTTAAATTGCTATTTTTAGACTTATTGGTATATTAAATTGGGAAAATCCTAAAAAAAGACACTCCAAATAGAGAAAAGATATGTCAGAGCAACGACATGGGGAAATCCCAAATCAGTCACTTTTGTACTTTTTTCCTGTAATTACAAAAATGCCACTAATTTTTAACAACACGAGTATCTTAATTCACAACAGGAGTATCTCAATTTACAACAACAAAAGCATTTAGATACTACATATTTACGCTGTGAATTGTTTGTGTTATTGTTGTTAATTGAGATACTCTTGTTGTGAATTAAGATACTCGTGTTGTT